>JAEIFU010000480.1:0-128173 GCA_018904235.1 Lordiphosa stackelbergi
GGTTGCGATAGGTTTAAAACTGACGGAAGAGATAGCATAGAAACAGACAGACGGACGGACGGACAGACGGACCGACAGACTGACGGACATGGCTATATCGACTCAGCTCGTCAAGCTGATCAAGAATATATATACTTTACTAGCTGAACCCGCCGCGACTTCGTCCGCGTGCAAGTTTTGAAAAAATCGTAGTAAGTAGAAAAAATTGTATAGCTCTTTGAACACTAAGTTTGTATTTAATCTATTTGTTAAAACGCAAATTCTTTTTTAATATCATTGGCTTCATTTGCTTAATTTTTGGACAGTTTCGAGTTTACGGTTGATTAAAATAAATCAATCTGGCCATCAATATTACGCTGGCTCTATGTCTCGCTACGTTTGCACATAACTTCAGAATTTGGGAAAAGAGGATTAAGTAAGGCGTGGAAAATGCAGTGGGCTGATATTAAATACTATCCCGTCCCGTCATAAGGGTCATAACCAAATTTTCAAGTCGCGCGGAAATTCCAGAATTAAAAATTTTTCCCTTCCTGTCTTGTGAATGCTGAACAGACTACAGTGTATTCTAAGGACTATGTAAGGAATTAATTGTCAAGGGACATTGTTATTTATAAGTGCACACCTATATTCATTTGTTTAATATTAGATCTTCAAGGGTTTTTTTTTTCTGATCAATTTATGTAAATCAACACAGTATGAGAGTATGTAACTATTTGAACATGTGTACCTATGTGTCTTTATTATGCAGCAACCAATACAGGGAACTTTTATTTTTTAAAAAATGAAAAAATACGATCTCAAATTTAACTTTTCTTTTTTAAAAGCAGAAACAATAAATATATTTTTAAACAAATCTTAACCTTTCAGTTACCCCACCCTCATATAAACTAACTCGAAAACGAGAAGTTAAAGTCCGACTTCGATAAACCCGTTAGTCATGAAAAAACATGTTTAATAGTGCTCCTGCGTTCCTTAGGATGACCATCCGAAAAGTATGCAACATTTTTTTAGGGTGGTAGGGGTGGTGGCGGGCTGGGGGTTTGGGTCGCTTTTTTGCTCATAACTTCTGAACCGTTCATCCGATTTTTTTTCATTTCTTCGGCAAATCGATTTATTCTTTTTTGCTAATTACTAACTATCCTTAGAAGGTACGAATCGTCTATCTTCAAAACTGTGGGAGATAAAGCGTTTTTCCAAATTGCGGGGGCGGGAGGGGGCGTGGCCAAAATTTGAAACAAACTTGATCTGCGTACAGATAAAAGAAGCATTTGTCCCATACATGTCAAACCTCTATCTCTTATCATCTCTGAGATCGACGCGTTCATACAGACAGACGGACAGACGGACAGACAGACAGACGGACAGACGGACGGACGGACAGACGGACATGCCTAAATCGACTCGGCTGTTGATGCTGATCAAGAATATATATACTTTATAGGGTCGGAAATGTTTCCTTCTCCCTGTTACATACATTTGCACAACTTCATGATCCCCTTTTACCCATTTTTAATGGGTACAGGGTACATAATAAAAAGGTCACAAATCCAGCTGCCCTCTAATTTTTGATCTGCAAAGGCTAAATTGAAAAATAAGCTGTTTTGGCAACACTGTGGCATCACTATCCTGATAATATTGTTGAGATCACGTACCACCACTAATAACAACAGAGACAGTTCACAGCAATGATAGATTTTTTGGCTTTTAGCTTTGTGAAATTTTAACTACTATTTTTGTAAAATACGGTCAACATATTGTTAAAGCTAAAGGTAGGATAAGCCGTTTAGGCTGGGCGTTGATAATACGTCAGTCGGGCGTACATATTTATATATATAGATGTGGTCGGAGATGCTTTCTTCTATGCGTTACAAACATCCGGACAATATTCCCTCCCTAAGGGTATAAAAAGCGCCGCAGTCAAACATTTTTAATCTACAGATTTTAAAAGTATTTATACACAGTCTGCTAAAACAATAAACATTGAACCCGTTTTAAGTTGCCACAGGCAAATAATTTGACCATATTTTAATAAAAGTTTGGCCTAAATAGTCCAAATTAGGGTACTTCTCGGCCATATTTGATCAACTTATTTTATATTTAAGTCATGCAAAATCTGCGATCATGGCTATTTAGCCCAGCTTTCATCAAAGTTTGGGCAAATTATTTGCCTGTGGGACCTAAGCTTGAAAAATGGGAATGGTAATTCAATTTTATTGTTAAGGATTTTTCGGTCGTTCTGCGTACTAGTCAGTACAAAATTGCTACTTTTATTAGTGGTATTCCAGAAAGTTCATTAGCTTTTGATTTGCTTTCGTGAAAGCAAAAGCAAAGCAGTTGGTGGAACGAACCTTATTTCATTTTGATTTGCTTTCATACAATTTTCACACGTATACAGTTTGACAGATCCAAAGTGGAAGGGCAAAATAAAATTGTGGAAGAATTTGTAACTTCCAACTTTCTAGGAGAGCTGTGCAGATAAGAAACCATGAACATCTTTGACCAGTCAAGCAGTTCCGTAAGAGAACTGTCACACTAAAACGAAAGCAAAACAAAATCAGTTTCAAATTTGATTTTACGAAATCATTAGTATTACCTTAATTTCCTTGCATTTTCTGGGCACACTGCTCATTTTGTATGGAGCAGCTGTCATCAGCTGTTTCACGAAATCAAATCGAAAGCAAATCAAAAGCAAATCACTTTCAGGAATACCACTATTATTTATTTGACATCGGATGAATTGCATGTTCTTATTTCTGTATAATACCTGAACTTCCAACTTCATTTAAAAAGAAACCATGTATGTACCAACCATGTACCATGCGATTTTTTTGCATGAAAATTCTTTATAAATCGCGATCTATTGAAGACAATTTTTAAAAAGTTTTTGAGAGTAGGTAGGAATTAGTATTTCTTACAATACCCTTATCTTATTTATTTAATTATTCCTTTTACAAAATAAAGACAAGTTTTTTGATTTTTTGGTATGTTCATCTTCGATTTCGGTCCCAGTAATTTCGATTTGTAAACTCAATGGGGGGTGATTGATCATCTTATTTCCACCCTATCTACGCCACTGTGCTATAGAGATAAACAAAAAGAATTGGCATTACAGTAATTTAAGAGAATGTATTTCCTCATTTGTTTTTGCTTACTTATCAATTGTGTTATAAAACTAACTAAAAGCTCTTGGATTGAAGCGTTGCCCATTAATTTTAGATAGATTTGGCACGAAAGTCATCTAAAAGTAATTATATTTGAAAAACTTTTAAAAATTTAAAAATTTCTTTTTAAAGTTGAAAAGTAAATAAGTATGTATAATTCTGCCCAAGAAATAGTAAATATCGGTTGAACGATAACTTTATCACTTAATTATAGTACAAAAGCATGCATTGCCCTATGGGTTTTTTTTCGTTTTTTGGCATCAACTTCAAATTGAAAGACAGGAAGCTAAGTTTTTGCACATAAATTATTCAAATTAAAGTAGAATTTCGGTTTTTGTTTATTTTATGATTCGACCACGCCTTCATCCCCTTCCCCGAACATGGTATCTAAAATTATTTTTAAAATTCAAAATAAATATGTTTTTCCATAGATTGTATCTGTTGTGTGCATTTGCACTTACTGAAACAATTGGTTATAAATAAGAACATCTAAAACAACCAATTTGTCCCAAACTTATTATTAAATTTGGTCCTAAACGGTCAAGAGTCAAGGAAAAGCTTCTCAAGTTGATAAATTTGTAACAAATTTTTTAATGTTGACAAGTTTTTAACAAATTGTGCCTTAACAACTGTGCCTAAGTTCCAAAGGTTTCCAGCAACCATGTCTTTATCTGCTGATTTTGTATTATGAGTTTTTATTAAGTTCTGAAAGCTCTGTCGCCAACTTTCGTTTTTGCCGGGAGCTAGCGTTCTCATAGTCCACTTTTGGACGACCACCTCTTTTATCGATCCACAATTTACTTCGATGTCAATAATAATCTTTTTTATCAAGCCATTCAGAATGCTTATTTTTAAATCTTTGAGTTTGTCGCCCGCAAATTGGCCATTTCCTTTCAAAATATTTGACAAAGCCGCGTAGCTTTTCATTTACTTGTGTTTCGACGCTTTTACTTAGGTTGTTTTCACCAAATTTTTGCATTATATGCTGTTTGACAGCGGCCTCTGAGCGTTTGTGGCTGACAAAAATGTCTAGCAGTTCTGCATAATCAAAAAATATCCCTCTGGAAAAAGACGATTTTTTCGCGAAAAAGCAAATTAAAGCAGACAAATGAAGCTGCATTTTATTCTGGACACTTTAGTTAGTAACTCCACATTTAACAACCTGAGCATTTCGAAATGCGTTGAGAGTTCTACTCCACGAAACACAGCTAAATTTGCTAAGATTAATCAAAAAATACACATAAACAAAACACGTTTCACAAGAACAAAAACACATAGAATTGACGAAAATTTTATTTAACCCTTGTTTTACATACCTGAACTACAACTTTCCATCATTTAAAGTTATATTTTTCACTTTATGTGGCCAACGTGAGCAATTAAACTTTAGCAATGTGTTAAGGTGAACTGTACACAAATGCGTAATCAGCTGACTTTGACAGTGTATCGCTCAATCAGTGTGACCGTAAAAATTTTTTTTGATTTTTTTTATTTAACTAGAGAATTATAAACATAGAAATAAAAGTTATTTTAAGAAAACAGAGCAACATTTTTTTTGGGTTTATGCCAAAAAAACGAAAAAAAACCCAATGTGCATTGGTTCATTTTTTTAATTTTTTTTAGTTTTTGTTATATTTGATTTCACCGTTTAACGAATTTCAGGTATTTCAAGATTTAATTTTTAAATAATCTATTCGTTTGCAATTTTTTCACAGATATTTTTAAAACGAAAAGAATACTCTTAAATTATTATTAATAGTAACCTTTACCAGATCATAACAACAATCATATTTAAAATAACATTTACCTGATCAATGGATTGTTTGGCTGTTTGATGTTCGATTTGATATTTTATGCACACATTTGGTCCATAGATTTGGACAGCTGACAAGGACACAACCATCAAGAGGCACAGATGAATGCAAATGGATTGGAGTTTCATCATGGCTGGGATCTGTTATAAGCTTGCTTGCCGGACTGGCTATAAAATCTTCCCCCAACGGGTCAGAGACTTTCCTGTTATATAAATTTAATTTTAAGTTATAAACTTTGTTAAATTTTTTTTATTTTTAAAGTTTACTTTTAGATAGTTTTTGTTTTTGTTTTTTCTGTCTTTCCTTTCTATCGCTATCCTTGATTTTTTTTTTAATTTGTTATATTATTATTTTGTTAAACAATTTTTTCCCTCTCTTCCCACATAACTATTGGTTTAGGTTTTATTTCCTCTTCTCGATCTCCATATTATTAATTCTTTTGCTAGCTCTAATAACGTCTCTGACTACAATTGGCTATGAATCGGGGCATAGCTGACCGGACGGGCAAATAAAATTCCCCCACCGTGTCCGTCTCGTTATTAGTAAATATTGTAATATCATTAAATTTTTTGTAACGAATTTATTTTTTTTTTTTTGGGACAGCACTTTTTTTTGGCGACTTTAATTAAAATAAATATAAAAAAATTATTACGTTTCGGCACTTATTTTTGATTTGTTCTATTCTGCAGAGCGTTTCGATTTGAACTGAGCAGAGTCGACACTATAGAGGCATTCGCTGTGGGAGATAATCCAAAAATGTTAGATATGCCGAAATACTAGGAATAAATTTCTTATCCACTCTACACTTGGTTGTAGTGTTTTTATAAAAGTTATTGTTATCTCTGCTCAGTTTTCTGTCCTCACTGGACGGGAACCATCCGTTCTTTGTTTATAGTATACAAAATGACTAGCAAAAAAGAAAAAATAATAAATGAAACTTGGATGACCAATTTTAAAAGTTCATTCAAGCAATATTTTTCTCTCTAAATAATGCTTGCAGCTTTTAAAAAACTTTAACGTTCCTTTTATTATATATTTTACATATTTAACAAAAATGTAGGAAAGATATTCATCATATTTTGTGTTGAAGCACATAATATTTATAACTGGAAAATATAAAGACTCTACCATTGCAAACAAAAGTACTTTTCGAACGATTGTTTCTAAAGTGAATCGTTTACAATTCGCTTTCCTTATCGAGAAAGAGTCGAGAACGAAAGCGAAAACGTGTTTTAAACGTTAACTTTCGCGATAATTAATAGGAATGTTTTGTTTTCTTTTTTTTTTTCTTCCAAAAAAAAATTTATTTTTTTTTTTTTTTTTAACCCCCCCCCACCCATTTTTTACCATATTTTATTTCCCCTGGTTGGTGGCCGACCCCCCCCTATGTATTTGAATGCATTTGTATGGAGAATAAGGGTTCAAGCTATTGAATTTTTAGCTCACGTAGGTAATTAATTTTTATTTCTTACCTTTTTATTTCGTTTTGACATAGAATCAGCTACCTGTAGGAGGAAAAATATACCTGAAAAAATTTCGAAATGTAGAAAAAAAAACATTTTTTTTTCGTTCAATTTTTTTCATTTATTATAAGCCAAAAGAAATATGTTTGAACAAAAGAAATGGAATGCTAATGGGTTTTATTGTGAAATATGATACGAAATATCTTTATGTATTTGAAGAAAGACATGAGAAGCATGTATAATCGATTTTTGAGTGTTGCTGGCAGACAGCATTATTACATTTGCAGCAGTAAAAACGAGTTTTGCGACGCACTTTATCGCCTTGTTGTAAACAAATACGACAATCTTTTCGGCCAGTGAGTGTATCAGGACCACTACGGTTAGCAACAACACTAACAGGAATATTTATTTCTCTGCCGAAAAACGATTCAAAAGCCATACGAGTCGTAGGCTGTGCGAGAATGTGTGGATTATTCATGCGATTTTCAATATTTGCGAGAACCAATGTTTTGGAAAGCGTGTTCAAAAATGTGCGTCTTCCGTCTTTTTTAGTGGTGCCTCCATTCTCTTTGCAAATGATATATGTTGCCAATGCCATTACATCAATAATGTTACAGAAAAAAGCTAATGTCCAGCGTCTGGTTGGCCGTTTTGTTGTATAATGCGTAACCATTTGATCCATAGAATCAACGCCAGCCTTAGTCGAATTATAAAACAAAATCGCTTCGGGTTTCAATGCTTCGCCTTCAATATTCTTTGTGTAATGAACGGTTGATAGTAAATTTACTGCCCTATTCTTTTTTGGCACATAACTGCAAAGTGCAACAAGGTTTTCATAGAAACCAAACACAGATGAAAGGACTGGCCGTTTGTCATTCTTCTTCACTTCTTTTGGAAGACATCTTTTGTTTGAACGAATAGTGCCAACAAATGCGATGCCAATTGCAGCCAATCGTTTAGTACCGTCCAATGTTGTGAAAAAATTATCGGCTACCATTGTTCTGCCGCTATTGGTGTAACGATTTGCAAAATGCATCAACACATTTTCGCCTTGATTCACCTCTCTCTGTGCTCCTTCTTCTTTTCCAGTGTATAATTTTCCTTGTAGGGGAAATTTTGTTTTCGAATCGCATGCCCACCATACTTTTATTCCATATTTTGCTGGCTTTGATGGAATATATTGTGTAAATTTAGTTCGGCCACGATATGGAAACAACTGCTCATCGACGGTTACATTTTCATATGGCTCATAATATCGGGCAAGATTTTCATTGAGAAAATTCCATATATCGCGAATCGGTGCTGCTTTGTCTGTTTGTTGACGAAAAGCACGCGTACGACTATCATCAAAGCGAATATATCGAGACAGGGCAACAAATCTTTTGTGCGACATAGCTGCACGGAATATTGGCAGCGCATCAGAACGCCACAACAGTCTTGAATCCTGCATATTATTATGAGCAACACCAGAAGCCAAAAGAATGCCAATAAATGCATCGAGCTCAGTGCTCGTCAAATCAATCCATTTTTTTGGTTTTGAATCAGGATTTTGTTCGTTCCATTTACGAATGGCCTCTCGTCCATGTCGATTTGTTTCAGTAATAATAATGAACGTAATATTTGGTGAAAAAAATAGCTTGAATACCTCGATTGGAATGTTGTTTTGTGTTTTGGTTCCAGCTTGAAAACGCATGATATTATGTTGACGAAAGCGAGCGGTAGCGCTCAGCTTTGTTCCATTGGGTACCATCAATCCCATACATAAAACATTTCATCACTATCTTCATTGTTATTTTGTTCACATTTCGTGCGTGTGTTCTATGTGAACATATGTGGCATGCGAGACAGAATATGTAATAAAAGAGAGGTAAAAACTCACATATAATCATCAAAACACACTGTATTCCATACATTTCCATACAAAATACATAGGGGTCTCGCCAGGCACCATGTGCGTGAACTAAGGTGTACTTTTTATATCCTCATTTTTCGTCCTGTCTGAAGGACTTTTTTTGAATTTTTTTTTGCATAAATCGAAAGCCAATAAAATTTTAGGAGGGTACCTGGAAGCACGTTCCGATATCTCAAATATAAGTATATTAAATTAATGCTCAAAAACAGAATATGCCTGGCCAGAACCATGTGCGTGGCCGAGGGTTAATGTGTATTTATATGAATTTTATCTGGTTTATTAAATGGCATCACTTTATTGGTACAGAAATAACTGAATATAACAATAAAACTATAATTTTCATTCTCTGTTCTAACTCTTCCCGCAGGAGCATCTGAAAAATGTTTCATATCTTGATGATATTGGCATAAATAACTTATTTAATTGTACTGTCTACCTTCAGGTGTAATTTTTTGTCATTGTACTAGTTCACACCTGAATGGTGGGTATTGGGAGTAATTTAAAAAAACGATCAACAGTTACTTTTTAAAGTTATGCAACCATTTTGAAAAAAGTGTTTTCGAGATAATCGCATTTAAAGATTCGACAACCGTTTTCGAAGAAATAAAAATTATTTCAGACAGATATCAAACATGGATTTGATGCATTTGGGTGTTTGATTTTACCGAAAAATAATCAAAATCGGTTTAATAGATTTCAAGAAATTTGTGTCAAGGTGCGTCATGGTAAAAAAAAAGTCTCCAAAAATGTCCAAGTAAATTTTTTTTCAAAATTCTTTTTTTTTCCTAAACAACAGAAAAACGAGGAAGGCGAAGCTAACTTTGTCTGTACCGAAGTTTTGATACACTTGAAATAGCTACACTGAAAAAAAAAGGATAGTTTAGATGATCCTTAGGATGTTTTCGGTATCCATTTGGACTTGTTAGTTAAGTATCCTTTTTTGGGATCCATTGGATATTTTCCAAATCGATTTTTTTCGCTTAAAAAGGATATATCAGAAATAAAATATTTCATTGATCTTAATTCTTCATCCAAAGGAACTGAAAAATGTGAAAAGGATATTTAAAAAAAAATGGATCTTAATGTGGATATTTGAATATCCATTCTACGGGGATCTTTTTTTTTCTCTGTGTAGTCTCAACGGTTAGCAATGGTTAAGAAATCCGGATTTCGTTGTTAAGAGAAATTCTTTGGGTGTAAGTCGAAAATTAATGCACTCATACAAGGTTCTTAAAATTTTCATTTTATTCTTTTTTATACGCAATTTGAAAAAGGAAGGACGTACAGCCGACCCAGTTTATTTGATTGGGTATTTATCTCGGCTATCAATAGAACACGTTTTTGCATATAAATTATTCAACAAGGTCTATTAAAGTGTGACCACTTTCTTTTTCGATTTTGCCCCGTTCCGACTTTGCTAATAAGTTTTCCTCCAATTCCCACCCACATCCCACCCACTTCACACCCGTTTACCGGCAGGTTTTCTTCCATTGCAAAATCACATTTCATACTATTTCGTATTCTATTCTTACAAACCGAGTTTCAAGCCAATCGGATAAAAAATGGTTTGTGTTTATGCAGAATTTTCCGGGCATTTTCACGCCTGGGGGTGGATTTCCCGACATCGAAAAATCGCATTTTAATTATTTCGTATTCTCTCCTTACCAACCGAAGTTCAAGTCAATCGGGTGAAAAATAGTTTTTTGCATGCTGAGTTTTCCAGGAATTTTCCGACCATGGGGCAAATTTTCTAACATCTTAATTTATGTCACTTACTATCCTTTCAAGCCAATCAAATGAAAAGTATTTATTTGCATTCTGAATTTTCCTGTCATTTTTCTCGTGTCGAATTATTTCGAGTACTAAGCTTACAATGTTTGCCATACAAACTTTTCTGATTATTTTCCGGGTCGAATTTCCAAAACCTCGTCTTAAGGCTCACTTTCAACATTAATGGAAATTCCTGTCTTACCATTCGGTCTGTGCCTAGATTGCGATTCAGTGAATCTTTCAGTCAAACAGTCAGGTCAAACTCTTTTTTATAAATACTAGCAATAACCCGTCGCGCTTTGCTGCGCCTTCAACAGTATAGAACCAATGCACACCTACTTCCCATCCACATTCCAATCACTCTCCACCCAATTCCCACAAACTTTCCAGTCACTTTCCACCCACATACCACCCACTTCCCACCCACATCCCACCCACTTCCCACCTACATCCCATCTACATACCACCCACTTCCCGCCCACATCCCACCCACTTCCCACAGACATTCCAACGACATACCACCCACTTCCCGCCCATATCCCACCCACTTCCAAAACAACTTGCCACATCCCATCCACTTCCCAACCACTTACCAGTGGGCATCCCGGAGGTATTTTCAACATCGGAAAATGAAAACAAAAATGAATACTCATTTTCCCGCTTGAGGGCGGATTTTCCGACATTGAAAAATCACATTTCAAATTATTTCATATTCTACCCTTACAAACCAAATTTCAAGCCAATCGGATGAAAAATATTTTATTTCATAATGACTTTTAAAATTTTTCAGCATCGGAAAATCACATTTAAAATTATTTCGTATTCTGTCCTTACAAACCGAGTTTCAAGCCAATCGGATGTAAAATAGTTTTTTTGCATGCAGAATTTTCCGGCCATTTTCATCGGGGCGGATTTTACGAAATCGGGAAAACACGTGTCGAATCATTTCGGGTACTATGCTCACAAATCAAGATTCAAGTTAATCGGATGAAAAATAAAATTTTTCCCATACAAACTTTTCCGCCGCTTTTCCGACTTTTCGGTGAATTTTCCAAATTTTTTTCTTAGTGCGCCTGCATAACTAAACGTGGTCTATGCCAAATCTCAAACCTTAGGAAAGCCGTTTAGCTGCGCGTGTTATTCGCGTCTTTTTATACCCTGCAAAGGGTATTATAATTTTGCCCAGAAGTTTGCAACGCATAGAAATATTCATTTCCGACCCTATAAACTATATATATTCTTGATCAGGGTGACGAGCTGAGTCAATTGAGCTTTGTCCGTCCATCTGTACGTCTGTCTGTCCGTCTGTCTGTTTCTACGCAAACTAGTCTCTCAGTTTTAAAGCTATCGAGCTGAAACTTTGCACAGAGTCTTCTTTTTACTGCACACTGCTAACCAACCGGATCGGATGACTATATCTTATAGCTGCCATAGGAACTATCGGTCGAAAAGTGGGTCTTTGTGAGAAAAACTTTTTTGTTTTTAATGTTAACGTCTCCCACTTCAGCGATTATTAATATTGTACGCTTTCACATAGATTTGGAAGTTTTTGTCAAAATCGGATGACTATATCTTATAGCTGCCATGGGAACTATCGGTCGAAAAATGGGTTTTAATGAGAAAAATTTTTTTGTTTTTAATGTTAACGTGTCTGACATCAGCAATTATTAATATTATGCGCTTTTACACAGATTTGAAAGTTTTTGTCAAAATCGGATGACTATATCTTATAGCTGTCATAGGAACTAGCGGTCGAAAAGTGGGTTTTATTTAGAAAAATTGTTTGTTTTAATGCTGACGTTCTTAAACTCTGATGTATTAAAACATTTGCAAGGGTATTAAAACTTCGGCAAAGACGAAGTTAGCTTGGCCTTCGCGTTTAATGTCTTTTAGCTTGGATATTTCAATTGGCTTTCACTCACATTCTCAATCTCTTTCGATATAGTTCACCTTCAGAGTCATTTTCGTCATCTGAGCTAGATAGGCAATCCAAACACACATCGCAACGCTAAATCAGCGAAACCGGTCACTATGCGCCAATAACTTGAAAAGATTTTAGCATGTTTTTTTACTAACAAAACTTTTGAAATAGCCACTTTCAGAGAGTTCGAAGTACCTAGATCATTACCATAAAGCACGTTTTTGAACTTTTTACGTGCGATACTGCATTTGAGTTCACACTGAGAGAAAAATCAAGAATTTTCGTACTTAAATTTAGAATTTTAAGTTTGAATACTTCAATAATTAAGAAAATCTTGATTCAAGAGCGTTTTTAAATATACTTAAATTCCTGATATCAGCATTATTTTGGATATATTAAGCCCAATTCAGGATTTTTTTTGAAGAACTTTTACAATGCAAAATAAGCATGATCTAGACTTATTTATGTTAGCTAACAGCGATTTGTACTTTAAGTAAAAGCACGTATTTACGTCAAGGGCAAAATGAACTTAAATCAAGAATTTAATTTCAATTTTTGAATTTTTAACGGTCAATTTCGAATTTAAGAACGAAATGATATTTAATGAAAACTATTTTTCCTTGAATCAAAGATTTTGTATCTATTTTTTAATTTTTAACGGTCAGTTACGAATTTAAGAACGATTCGTACTCAAAGTAAGAATTTTCAAGAGCAAATCGTTCTTACCAAATGCTAGACCGAAACAGGATAAAATAAAGCGCGTTTGGTTGATCAGAATTCTTCTGTTAAATTGGTTATGTTTTTTAGGAGCTGGCAAAGCTGCCCATAGCAATCGCACCGCTATCTAACTTTTTTTTTAGCTGGTCTGCATTGGGTTCGTTTTTGACCTTCAACGAGTAGGAGCCTAATCCGAACGGCAAAGTTTGAGATACGTTTTCAGCTGTGAGTAGAAGTTTATAAATAGTTGAAATCTGAAACAAAGCTAAGGAGAACGATAAGTCAATTAATGCAGGGCGGAAAAATTGTATGTAGGCAACGCAATACACTATCACGTCCTATACGCTGTCGAGTTCTTTGCATCACCAGCACATTCTTGAGTTTTGATTGTGTTCCATGACAAATGCAGTATTTTCTACAGCAATAAAAAATTCCAACTTGGTTTTAGATAATGCTTACGTTTTATTAGAATATATAAGAAATATATAGTTTAAACTTTTAATATTTTTACTCGCGCAGATATTTTTAACCAAAAATTTATAGTTATAATTTTTCATCAACAATTTCATTGATCGTGTGCGTTCTTTGACGCTTGAGATAAAGATTAATAGCACCGCCCACCAGAGCCACCACTATAACCATGCCGACGCATATAGCGGCTATGGGTAACCAGTTAGTAGATTTGGAATTGGCTTGAGCGTTAGTATCAGGTGATTGGTTCTCGGGAACTTGAACTTTACACTCATATTGCAAAACTTCGGAGCTGTCTTCCTCTTCCAGGCAAATTAAGGTACCATTTGGCTGAGTGCAATGACAGAGGGACAAGTTTAAGCAAGGTTGATCCTCCTGATCCAAGCAAATGTGGGCACATTTTTCATTGATCAATGAACCCATATCATCCTGTTCAGTCCAACACTGGCAATCTTGGGTACAGCTGGTCAGCGGCAGTATCAGAGTACTGGGAGTACTGGGCAAGGTGGCAGCAAGTGTGGTAGATTCGGCTTCCTCTTCTTCGGTACTTGAGCTAGTCTGTAGAATGCAGTCTGCTGCTTGTTTCTCGTAGCCCGGCTGACATACACACACCTCAGGTTCCACACACACGCCATTTTTACAACCTTCTTTACACTGGGGCTTGCATGTACCAGTTGCATCCATTTGAAAACCTTCCAGGCAAGTACACTGATTCGGTCCGGAGCAAGTTGCGTTCACGCAAGTAGTCTCGCAGTGCGGCCGACAATCCGTATATTCCAGGTTTGGCACATAGCCATTGTGACAAATGCACAAATCTGGCTTCAGGCAATCACCGTTCTCGCATGCCCCCTTGCACACCGGTTCGCAAATATTGGGCGAGTTCAGCTGTAAGCGATAACCTTCATTACACACACAAATTTCGGGTTCACTACATTTTCCATTTCTGCAATGCAGAGAACACTGTGGTTCACAAGTGTTGCTGGGTGACATAAGATAGCCAATCTTGCAGATACACGTCTCCGGGGAAGAGCACATGCCATTGCTGGGACAACCCTGACCACATTTTGGTTGACATAAACCTGTGTCTACAATTTTTTCATAGCCGGGATTACACTCACATGTATCGGGAGCTATACATTGAGCATAGTCTGAGCAGGGATGAGAACAAACGGGTTGACAAAGATCATTCGCCTTCTTGGTATAACCCGGATCACAGATACAGATGTTAGGTTCTAGACAGTGACTATGCTCGGGACAACCCTGAGAGCAAATAGGTTGACATAGATTCGTGCTATTGTCTAGGCGCTTATATCCCTCCAGGCATTCGCATTCACCAGGTGCCGCACATCTACTCCGCTCATCACATTTCGGCTGACATATGGGAATGCACTTGCCAGTTCCGTCATCTTCATAACCCTCATCGCAAACGCAATGATTTGGGTCCTTACAGTGGCTATGGATCTCACATTGTGGTGTACATTGGGGCAGGCAAGAGTTAGCTATGGTCTCATTTTTGGCATAGCCCACTTCACACTCGCAGATCCCTGGTGCCGCACAGAAGCTATGGTCGCCGCAATTCGGTTCACACTGTGGCACACAGTCGCCCATGTTGTTGATCTTCCCGTAACCCTCCAGACAGGCACATATCTGTGGCTCTTGGCAAAACTCATTTTTGCCACAATTTGTACAAATGGGTTGACAGTTGGTGCCCCCGTAACCCTCATCGCAAACGCAATGATTTGGGTCCTTACAGTGGCTATGGATCTCACATTGTGGTGTACATTGGGGCAGGCAAGAGTTAGCTATGATCTCATTTTTGGTGCCCACTTCACACTCGCAGATCCCTGGTGCCGCACAGAAGCTATGGTCGCCGCAATTCGGTTCACACTGTGGCATACAGTCGGTCATGTTGTTGATCTTCCCGTAACCCTCCAGACAGGCACATATCTGTGGCTCTTGGCAAAACTCATTTTTGCCACAATTTGTACAAATGGGTTGACAGTTGGTGCCCCCGTAACCCTCATCGCAAACGCAATGATTTGGGTCCTTACAGTGGCTATGGATCTCACATTGTGGTGTACATTGGGGCAGGCAAGAGTTAGCTATGGTCTCATTTTTGGCATAGCCCACTTCACACTCGCAGATCCCTGGTGCAGCACAGAAGCTATGGTCGCCGCAATTCGGTTCACACTGTGGCATACAGTCGGTCATGTTGTTGATCTTCCCGTAACCCTCCAGACAGGCACATATCTGTGGCTCTTGGCAAAACTCATTTTTGCCACAATTTGTACAAATGGGTTGACAGTTGGTGCCCCCGTAACCATCCTGGCAACTGCATGTATGCGGTGCTGAACAATAACTATGTCCAAGGCATGCTTTGGAGCAAACGGGCTTACAATTGCTTATATCACCATTGTAGCCCGAACAGCACTTGTATATTGGTTCATCCCGGTATCTGGTCTGAAAAAGTGAAATATAATTAATGTTCAGAAGATTTATAAATTATTATTTATTAATATTATTTATTATTTACTTAAGGTCTATTGGGTATCTGCAGAATGTTGTGAAAAGTTCTCATTCGCTCTATGCTCAGTGGCTAGGCCGCTGACAGGTTACTATCTGATGGGAACTCATGTCAGCAGATTTTATAAGCCGTCTGCAGAAGCTCCATGGAAGCAGAAGAAATGAAGTAAACGTCACACTCTTACTGATTGGGCCCGGAGGAGTTTTCAGAGCGAGACCTAGCTTCTTAACAGTAGCGGTCTCAACGAACTTTTCTTTTTATACCCTTATTAAAATTTTCTGGATGTTTGTAACGCACAGAAGGAAGCATCTGCGACCACATAAAGTATATACAGGGTTGCCCATATTCGACGGACCCATCTGGCAACGCCATAACTTTTGACAGAGATGTCAGATCGCTTAATGACATACCGCGTTTGAAGCGTCAGTCCAAGCAGATTTTTACCATGGAACAATACACGCCACGCGAGCGCTCTGAAATAGTTGAAATTTACATTCAACAGAACAAGTCAATTGTGAAAACTCAACGTGCTTTTAAAAAATTAAAAATTAAGCCCATTTCACATTGAATGGGACTGTAAATAAGCTAAGCGAAATCGATGGAAAATGCTGCAAAAAGGGCACAATACGCCATCAACGCCAGAGGCGGCCATTTGAGAGATATCATATTCAAAAATTGATGTAAACAAATCTACTTGGAACAAATTAAATGATTAAGATTGCCAACCGCCAAATTTTTATTTTTTTCTTTGATTTTTTAAAAAAAAACATGGGTCCGTCGAATATGGGCAACCCTGTATATTCTTGATCAGCATGACGAGCTGAGTTGATATAGCCATGTCTGTCTGTTTCTATGCTATCACCTCCGTCAGTTTTAAAGCTATCTTAACCAAGGCTGCAAACCTCTAAAATTTTACAGAAGGTTCGGTTCGGGGGTTCGAACCCGTTGTAAAGCCTAAGGTTCGGTTCGCGGACCGGTTCTCGGAACCCCTGAACCCAAGGTTTCGGTTCGAACCTCAGTCCGCTTAAACATAGAAGAATAATTTCGATTTATTAACACTTATTTTTTAAAATAATGTTCTCCATGTCAATAATGCAATTTTTTATTATCAAAGTGATTAGCTGACACTAACAACTTTTGAGAACCGCTTAGTTTAAATTAATAAGCATTCTTCTAAAGTGCGTAAAGTGTTGAAAAGGCCCGTTTAACTGATTCCTGAGTTGCTGGAATAGCAAATATAGTTAACGCAATATTTTTTCACCTTTTCAAAAAGAAAAACATTTATCGATGTATTGGACAATAGTCGAAGGAATCTATAACATCATTTACAGATTTGATATTCAGATTAGATATTTAATATTTGTTTATTGCTTTTTTCTCTCTTACAAGTTGATTCATTTTAAACACTCATTAAAATTTCTTTTTGGAGCTTCAGCATGTCTGTAATGTGCTGCTTTGTTAAAAAATCGGGGTGAAATTATCGGGTCTTAGAGCACTGCAGCCAATGTTGGTACTTAGCTCATAATAGATGAACTTTTATCGAAACAAAAGATTTTAGAACCTTACTAATCCGAGTTCAATTTCAATTCAATTTTTTTATAAGCAAAGATTTAATATAATGTGAGTACGGAGAAGTGTGCGAACTCTACTAATGTCAAACTGAACTGCCCTAAAAAATCGTTATCTACTAAATTTTGAGCGGGTGCAGCACAGTCCTCCAGGAAATTTTTTGAGTTAACTTAGTCGTCGTAAAAATCAAGAAATGCTTTTGAAGCACATGAGCAACCTTCATCAACATTATATTCTATATAGTTGCATTCAACATTATATTCTATATGACTTTTCTTCTAGATTCTCTTCAGATTACAAGGAATTTCTATAACTCTATATTGTATGTGTCGTTGAAAAAACTACCTAATTTGTTGAACCGAACCGAATTTTTCTAAAAAGTGGTCCGGTTCGGGTTCAGGTTCGAGGAGTCAAAAATATTTGAGGTTCGGTTCATGGTCCGGTTCGTCGGACCCAAAAAACCCGAACCGAACCGGTTCTAAGGGGTTCGGTTCAGGACCGGTTTGCAGCCTTGATCTTAACCAAACTTTGCACTAAGTCTTTTGGTACAGAGTATTTGTCGCACATTTGTCGGAACCGGGTGGATCGGATGACTATACCATATAGCTTGAAAAAGTAGTTTTAGTGAGAAAAACTTTTTTGTTTTCAATGCTATCGCTCCCAACCCCCGTATTTATAAGTTTTCTATGATTTCACATAATTTCACCGAGAATTATCAAAATCGGACAACTATATAGTATAGCTGCCATACAAAAGATAGGTCTGAAAAAAAAGTCTTAGTGAGAAACTTTTTTTGTTTTTGCTATCGCTCCCAACCCCCGTATTTATAAGTTTTCTATGATTTCACATAATTTCCGAGATTTATCAAAATGATTGTATAATCATACAAAGATAGGTCTGAAAAAAAGTCTTAGTAAGAAAATCTTTTTTGTTTTCAATGCTATCGCTCCCACTTTGTACAGATCTATATTATATACTACCACACAATTTTGTCAAGTTTGATTTAAATCGGATGACTATATCAGCATATCAAACTGGCAGCATATATCATGCTCCAAGGGTATATAAACTTCGGTACAGCCGAAGTTAGCTTCCCTCTATTTTTCTATTCTTGTATGTTTCGTACTTAATTTAAGTACATTGAAGAACAAAACATACTTAAAATTGCAAGTACAAAACGGCATAAATTCTATCCCGATCGGTCTAGAACTATCCCGGTCGCTTTTTTCTGAGTGTGGGCAAAATAATAATACCCTTTGCAAGGGTATAACAACTTTTTTGTTTTCAATGGTAGCTTTTTTATACTTTCCAGATAGTAATGTTATCTGTTTCAACACAATTTTAGAGAATTTGATCAAAATCGGCTAAATATATCGTATAGTGATATAACAAACTAGCAGCATATATCATGCTCCAAGGGTATATAAACTTTGGTAGAGCCGAAGATAGCTTACCTCTATTTTTTTTTTATTTTTAAAAATATCTGTACATTGCAATGTGGGCAAAAAGTACGAAATTTTAGCATAAAGTCTAATTTTAAAGCTAGAGCGTTCAAATTTGGCACAAAAATGTAAAATATTAATATAGAATTTCGGTTTATTTCTGCTTTGCAAAAAAACAATGCATTGTTGGGCTATTCGAGTATAGCATTTACTAATTCTTGGTTTTTTTTCCTTATACCCCCAAAATATGAAGTTATGGCCCAACATCCACTTTTTTCATTTTTACCTCATTTAAATAATTATAAATCTCGCATGGACGGTCCGATTTTTTATAACCTTGCAAATTTTCGTAGCGACGAGAGGAATCTTGTATATTATAATTAATGGTTTTATTATTATTATATTAAGCGCGGACATGAATCTTATTGAGTGTCTGTGGGGAATCCTTTCTGCTAAAGCTTTCAAAAATAATAGGCAGTTTGAGAGAACTAGGCATCTAAAATTGGTAATTGAAGAAGAATGGGCAAATTTAAACATATCCACCCTTAAATCGCTGGCCATTTCGACTAAATTTAGTTAATGAAGAATGGAAACATTATTGACTACTAAAGTTGTTAAAACATTAACATTAATAACTACATCCCGGATTTTGTGTTTTTCTTCATTTCTGCACGAAATGCATTTAGTCATGAAAATAAATTTCGGATAGAATTAAAATGACATATCAGAAATATGCATTTTTCTGTAGGAAAGTTTTGCTTAAATATATATATAAGGGAATAAAACAGTTATCTGCGATATTAGTTTTCTGTTCACTTTTGGAATAAAAAACTTCTTTGGGGTTTTCCATTTTATCCAGATAAATTTCTTCAAATCGAAATTATTTCAAACAATATTTACCTCAGTCTCCCAACGGTAACGGGTTACATCTTTATAATACGTTCCATGCCACCAATGCCATTTCTCAACTCGATCATTATAACTTTTGTAAACATCCTCTGTATATGTGACCGTATGACTTTGGCTGCACACATTAGGTCCATAGGCTTGAACAGCTAACAAGGAGACAGCCATCAAGACGCTGAGACAAATCCAAAAAGATTTATTTTTAATCATGTCTGGGACTTTTTATTATAAAAATCTTAGTGATGCCCACTTAATTAATTTCTATGTTCTGTTCTCTTGAGCGCTCTGAGAATAACTGAGCTAAGCCAAGGAAATGAAAGTGAAATAAATTTCATGCATTAATAAAAAAAATAGAGGGAAGCTAACTTCGGCTTGACCGAAGTTTATATACCCTTGGAGCATGATATATGCCTGCCTGTTTGTTATATGGAAGGAATTTTTATCCGATTTTGATCAAAATCTACAACATTGTGTTGAAAATGATAATATTCATAACTGGAAAGAATAAAGACGCAACCATTAAAAACAAAAAAGTTTTTCTCACTAGATCTACTTTTTCGACCGCTCGTTCCTATGGCAGCTATATGCTATGGTCATCTGATTTGTATTAAACTTTGCAGAATTGTGTGGTAGCAATATTGCATATTGATCAGTAACAAGTTTTGGAGCATTAAAGACAAAAAGTTTTTCTTAGTAAGACTTTTTTTCAAACCTATATATTGTATGGCAGCTATACTATATAGTTGTCCGATTTTCATTAATCTTGGTGGAGTTAAGTGAAAGCATTGAAAACTTATAAATATGAGGTTTGGGAGCGATAGCATTGAAACAAAAAAGTCTTTCTCACTAAAACTACTTTTTCAACCGATCTTTCCTAAGGCAGCTATATGCTATAGTCATCCGATCTGGCCGGTTCCGACAAATGTACAGCGTATTTGTACCAATAGACTTCGTGAAAGTTTGTTTAATATAGCTAGCTAATATAACATGTTTTATGAGGTTGGAGATGGTTCCTTCTATGCGTTACAAACATACGGACAATTTTAATATACCCTCTCGAAGGGTATAAAAATTATACTCAAATATAATGATTATCGCTTGGGTTTTATTTTAATGTATTATTTTTTAAACTCCGCAGCAGACTAATCGGACGCTGCTGCTCTATCTCTGATGACGAATGCCACCGGATGCATCTCGAAAAACACTTGAAATTCATACGACCTTGAGCCGGCTAACAATTATTTCTTATGAAATAACTAATAATAAATTCTAAGATGTAAGTTTAATTATAAAACTTATAATGATATCGGTCCATGTTTTTGTTTTGTTTTCATTAACAGTGTAATATTTACAGTCTTTTAGTATTTTTTTTTTGTTTTACGAATTTCAGGTATTAGTATATAGGCTTGTTGTATATAGTTAGCTGCCATACAAAAGATTGGTGTGAAGATAATCTTTTTTGTTTGCAATGCTATGGCTGCCAAACTTGATATTTATTGGTATAACATTGGTATAACCTAAATCGGATGAATATAGCATATAGCTGCAATAGAACGATCGGTCGAAAAAGAAGTTCTAGCGAGAATAACTATTTGTGTTTTGAATTGTAGAGTTTTTATGCTTTCCAGCTATGAATATAATCTCGGCTAACATTGTTCATAGCGAATGAATGAAAATCATTTAAAGCCATCATTTTTAAAAGATGTACGAGCTGCCTGAAGTAAGCTTTGCTCTACTTTGAGTATTTATATTTAAAAATTTTGATCGTTTGACAAGTTTTTTCGCAGATGTATATTAAACGAAAACAATATTCTTAAATAATTATTTATAGCAACGCTTACCAGATTGGTACTACAAAAATACTTCAAATAGCATTCACCTGATCAATCAATTTGACCTCTGTTTGATGTTCGATTTGATCCTAAATGCACACATTTGGTCCATAGATTTAGACGCAATCATCAAGAGGCACAGACAACTGCAAAAAAATTGGTGTTTCATCATGGCTGGGATCTGTTATAAATGATTACTTTTCGGCATTTATTTAATAATTTTGTTCGATCAATGAACAAAAGCGGAATAAAATTTATGTCCAAAGAGATTTTTTTTCTTAAAGGTTGAAATGAAAATCAGCATTTTTTTAATAACATTTGTTTTTAATTTTTTTAATTGAAAAGAGAATTTTTGATCACCCTTTGGAACTATCATCAAACAGAATTGCAGACTGAAAATGATTTATTTAAAGAAAAATTATAATTTCAGCACTAATTAAATTAGTTCTCAAAGACCTGGATGAACATTAAAGCGTCCGATGAAAAGAGGAGTGCAATTAGGAAAAAAATTATAATTTTGATGCACTTCTTTTTTCAGCTTCATATGGGCTTTCTGGCGTTGTCGCCACAAGTTCGATGCAGTTTAATTTGGTCAGTAGTTGGGAAGCTTTGTAGACCTGGGCTTAAATATTTCTTTTACTAACCTTTTGATATTTACCACCTTCTCACTAATGTGAAATTAAACATTCAGAGATTTTTACGAGTTTCAAGCAATTGGGTATCGTGATATTTATATTTATTAATTATATTGGTAAGCGCCAAATGGAAAAACGGTACTTTTTGAAACACAATATTACAACAATAACATATTAAACACAGAGCAAAAATTCTTTCTGAATAACATTTACTAACATCAGACTGCAAAATATAGCACATTTATTAAATAGAATAAACTTTGCATCTGTGTAAACTTATAATATCGTTAGCAGCTCACAGCTGATCCGAAATGTTAGTTAAAAGAAAACAAATAGAATGGATAAATTCAGTACTTTTATCGTATAGTACAGGGTTGCCCATATTCGACGGACCCATGTTTTTTTTTTAAAAATCAAAGAAAAAAATAAAAATTTGGCGGTTGGCAATCTTAATCATTTAATTTGTTCCAAGTAGATTTGTTTACATCAATTTTTGAATATGATATCTCTCAAATGGCCGCCTCTGGCGTTGATGGCGTATTGTGCCCTTTTTGCAGCATTTTCCATCGATTTCGCCAACATTTCGGCCGGAATAGCGGCTATTTCTTCACGAATGTTGTCCTTGAGCTTTCTACGGTCCTTGGCTTGTTAACGTAAACCTTTGACTTCAAATATCCCCACAAGAAGAAGTCAGGCGGCGTCAAATCGGGCGAACGCGGTGGCCAGTCCAAATCACCACTTTTCGACATCAAACGGCCCGGAAACAATTTCTTCAGAAAATCGATTGTTATGCGACTTGTGTGCGGTGGAGCGCCGTCTTGTTGAAACCAGAACTGCCTCATACGCTTTCGACGAATAATTGGCATCACAAAATTGGTCATCATGTCGCGATAACGCTTCTGGTTGATGGTAACAGCATGGCCATTTTCATTTTGGAAGAAAAACGGCCCAATGACCGTTTTCGCACTAACGCCGCACCAAACTGTGACTTTTTCGTCATGAAGAGGCACTTCTTGAATCTCCTCAGGATTTTCAGTGGCGTAAATACGGCAATTTTGCTTATTTACGGTCCCATTCAATGTGAAATGGGCTTAATTTTTAATTTTTTAAAAGCACGTTGAGTTTTCACAATTGACTTGTTCTGTTGAATGTAAATTTCAACTATTTCAGGTGAAAATGGTGAAAATTTTTATATGCGAAATTTTTTTATACTAAAATTTTTGTTCTGAAAACCCCCCCCCCCCTGAAAAAATCCTGCGTACGCTACTGCCCTGAATCAAGTAATGTGGTTCCTATGGCTTTGATTTCCTAAGTTGGCATTAAGTAAACTTCATCGACTGAACAAGTTTTCGTAAATCTTCTCATAGTTTGGAATTTACCTTTTTTGATAAGCCTGCTTTTTATTGTAAGCCGAATTGATTAGCCATTTCCCTCTGTCCGTCTGTCTGTCTGTTTGAACGCGTCGATCTCAGAGGCTAAAAAGCCAACCTTTTTTGCATGTATGAATGTGTACACCGTATCTAGAACGCGTTTGTTTCAAATTTGGAAAGTTCCCCCTCCTCCATTTGTTAACAGCGAAAAACTGTCTCTCTCTTTGTATGAACGCGTCGATCTCAGAAACTGTGTATACCATACCCTAATCAAGTTTGCTTCTGATTTGGAAAATTTTCTCTCCTTCTTCACAATTTTTATACCCGTTACTCGTAGAGTAAAAAGGGTATACTAAAGTCGTGCAAATGTATGTAACAGGCAGAAGGAATCATTTCCGACCATATAAAGTATATATATTCTTGATCAGCATCAACAGCCGAGTCGATATAGACATGTCCGTCTGTCCGTCCGTCCGTCTGTATGAACACCTAGATCTCAGAGATGGTAAGAGATAGAGGTTTGACATGTATGGGACAAATGCTTCTTTTATCTGCACGCAGATCAAGTTTGTTTCAAATTTTGGCCACGCCCCCTCCCGCCCCCGCAATTTAGAAAAAACGTTATATCTATATACCTACAGTTTTAAAGATAGACGATTCGTACCTTCTAGAGATAGTTAGCAATTAGCAAAATGAATCGATTTGCCGAAGAAATGATAAAGATCGGATGAACGGTTCTCAAGTTATGAGCCAAAAAGTGAACCACGCCCCTCCCCGCTACCACCCCTCCCACCCTAAAAAAAATGTTGCATACTTTTTTTGATGGTCACACTAAGGAACGCAGGAACATTGTTAAACATGTTTTGTCATGAGTAACGGGTATATCGAAGTCGCTAAGAGCCGACTTTAACTTACGCTCTCGTTAAGTTTGAAGCTAGTGACTCATTATATATTAAGTTAGGCCCATTATCTATATATTCTGAAAACCAAAAAAAGTAGGGTTGTCGGATATTTCCAAAATATCTATTTCGATATTTTTGACGATATTGTAAAAGTATCATTTCGATATAAATATTTCGGTGTCAGAAAAATCGATGTTATCGATTTCTAGACTTAGTGCATATTTATTAAATTATCAAAAGATATTTATTTTTATTTTATCTAAAACATAAGAATTTCTACAAATTTATTTATGAATTTTAATTTATGGATCGAAAACTTCTATCGTTTTAAGTTCATCATACAAATAATGGTTAATGTAAATAATTGGATGTTGTTGAATCAACGAAACTAGAAATGTTCAAAAATCTCTTTAAACAAAGCAATAACTTCAAAGCATTATAATAACTTATTCAGTTAAATCTACGAAACGTAAAAACTTCTGATTTTACCAATAATCGTGAGACGGAGATTTTAGGAAGTCGAGTTGAGTTACGTGCTCATCGGTCATTTGGCTTCTGGTGTCAGAAGCCAAGCGTTCCGATGGTACGGAACTTCCCGGTGTTATTACACCAGCATATTACAATGGCAAGTCAGAAAGCACTGGCAATGCGAGTTTCTATTCCATCCAGAACTTGATGGGGTCCCGATCCAGGGTAAGCAACAAAGATAGTCGTCATGCTGCAAGCATATTATTCTTCCTTCAAACTCAAGTGTGCGACATCAAATCGCACGCCATTTATACGTACAGCCTTACATTTATCGGTTTTTAAAATGAGCTGCATTTCACTGCACATTTGTATTTGTTGAGTTGCCACCGGTCTTTACAACTTTATTGCCCAGTTTGCACTGCGATTTCTGTATTTCAACTTTAATAAAATAACTTAACATTTTGCTTTACGTGTCCAGAGCACATGAAACATACGCATTATTCGCAACAGTGTAACCGAAGGCTAAAACAAAAAAATCACCAAAAAATATTCGATTTCCAATATAACGCCTCGAAAAATTATGCGATAATGATATTCGTAAATTTGGGCAAAAATATCGATCTTTCGATATATCGATAATACTTTCGACATCCATAATAATATGATTTGAGCAAAAACACCAAAGATATGAAAGTTCGCCGCCCCATTTATTTGAAATATATTTATATTATTTTAAAATGAAAAGCAGGCCTATCAAAAACAGTAAATAAAAAAATTATTAGATGCATGTCAAGTCCCACGAAAATATATTCTATTACCATTTCATATAATTCCCATGAAATAGAATTTCTCATGTCGTTATTCGCCGACTGATGCGCTTAAATAGCCAATTGTTGGGTTGTTCAAACCGTGAACAAGCAAAGTCCGCTGATGAGAGGATATGGTTATCCTCGAAACAGCGATCGTTGTGCGGACATACCATTTGCTATTCCAAAATGTTGTTAGTAATCTTTGTTGATTTGTGTTGATTATATTGAATTATAAATCACCACTGACCTTGAGCCAGCCAAGTGCAAAAACTATGACAAAAACATATCGCTAAAAACCCAATTAAAAAAGATAACACAAAAATAATGCGAAGAGCTTTGACGACATAATTTAAGTTATTCTTATTTTCGAATAATTCTTGGTTTTATTAAAAATCTTAGGCTACACTGAGAAAAATGATCTAGTCTACTAATCCCCCAAGCCAATCTCCTGTTCACTGGGCGGTTCCTCGCTTCCAGCCAAAACCACGCCGTAAGTGGGATTCTCTATAAGATGCACTCGCTGCTTGTCACCCTGACCTCGACGACGTTGGAACTCTCGCATTAGCAGAAGCGGAGCCATGACCAACACTAAACAGAGCAACAAAGCCAGTCCAAGCATGGTCCAGCGTGGATTGCCCTGTTTAACGGTGCCAGAGGAACTGGCTCTTTGTCTGCCAAATAGGCTGGAGCCCTCACAAGTATCGGGAGCTATACACATGAGACCAGCTTCACATTCAGGCGAGCAAATGGGTTCACACTCGAAGGTGCTGTTTAAAAGCGGGCGATAACCATCCAGGCATTCACATTTCTCAGGACGCTGACATTCGGCATTGATGCACTGCCTCTCACAGTGTGCTTGACACAGATGCGGCTGACTGGAGTTGCTGACCACGTAACCTGGTTGGCATTCGCAATGACCGGTCGCTGTACAGCGCCCATTCTCGCAACGTGGACGACAACTGGGCACACAGACATAATGCTGTTTGGTGTCCTCGAAGCCGGCGAAACAAGAGCACTGGTTGGGCTCCACGCAAGAGCCATTGATGCAGGCAGGAGAGCAAACGGGATCACATATAGAATTGGAGCCGGGTCGCAAGCGGTAACCCTCGTAGCAACGACATTGGCCAGCTCCCTCGCAGTGGCTGTTGACACACTTCTGTGGGCAAAATGGTTCACAGGAGCCGGTGGGCCAACGCTTAACATAGCCCTCATCACAGTGACAAATCTCTGGAGCAATACAACGACCATGACCACAGTTTTGGCTACAGATGGGCTCACAAATGCTCGGGTCATCTGCCGTGGGCCGATAGCCCGAGAAGCAGCGGCATTGATTTGGTCCAACGCAACTGCCATGCATGCAGGATCGGGCACAGATGGGAATACAATAGAAGGAGAGCAGGGCCTGATAACCAGCCAGGCAAGTACAGGTACCCGGACTGCTACAGATGCCATTCTTACAGTTCCGTGGACAATGCGGCTCGCACTCGGTGGTGGAACCATTCACAAAAACATAACCCGCATCACAGGAGCAGGTATCCGGAGCCGTACAGCGTGAATTCTGACCACATGCAGGATGGCAAAGGGGTGCACAACGATGTGGCGTTATCTGCATATATCCTTCGTGGCACTCACAACGTCCGGGTGAGCTGCAGAAGCCGTGATCACAGCCAGAACGACAACTGGGCACACACACATGGTTACGCGTTCCATTGACGTACTCCTGCACATATCCCTCCAGACATACACAGTGTCCGGGTGAGAGACACGTACCATTCACACATGCCGGTTGACAAACCGCCTGACAACCTTCCGAAATGCGTTGATCCACATGGGCATATCCCAAATTGCAAGCACAATGCTCGGGCTCCAGGCACAAGCCGTTGGGACAGCCACTTGTACACACGGGATCACATTTCCAGGGTCGGACCAGACTCGTTTCGTAGCCCGTATGACATTTGCACACACCCGGAGCCACACAATCACCATTTTCGCACTGATCCTGACAAATGGGCATGCATTTGCCCAACTTTTCATCTCTTTGATAGCCAAAATTGCAGACACATTTCGTGGGCTCGGAACAATGGCCATGCTCACAGTCCACACCGCAAATGGGTTCACAGGCAGTCTGAGAGTCATTCACAAAGCGATAACCCTCCAGACACTGACAGACATCCGGAGCGGTGCAGTTGCCATTAAGACAGTTCTCACTGCATTCGGGTTCGCAAACACTGCGATTCCTAAGATTGGTATACCCCTTGCCACATAGACAGACTTGGGGGGAAAGACATTTGCCAGTCTCGCCACAATCATTGCACTGAGGCACACAATCGCTGTAAAGATAGGGAGAGCGAGAAGAGGGAAGAAGTGAGTTGGTTCCAAGTCGAACTGGGTCACACTTACTCGTCTTCATTGCGATCATAGCCATCACAGCAAACCTCATCCACAGTCATATAGGTCTAGAGAAAAGTATGAGTAAGATTATACGGAACATTTTGAATAATTTTCCAAATTTGATTACCTCCTTGCGTGGCCTCACCACCAGCGGTCCACAATCGATGCTGCAATTTGTTGAGCCTTGATATTTACGCATTGTGACTAGACTCACTCGCATTTTCATTACCCTAAAAAAGAGGCTCAGTCAAAATTTGGTTTGAAAATTTCCATTCCAACTACTCACGGCACGCGATCAACACAGGCCTGAACCTGAACGGCAACACCACCTGCCAGGCATATCAGCAAAAGATGCCACATTCTATTTCAATACAACCGTTCACTTTAATGTGCACTCCACAAATGATCGGATCTAGGAGGCCTCAATTGTATAAACCACCGACTCAGACATGAACGCTTATCAATATATTTCCTCTCGTCTAGTATACGTATATGTGATATAGATACACCATGCGTTTGTTGAACTCAACGCAAACGCAAAGAAAGAAAGCTGAAAGTGATACTGTCGAGGTCCTTAACATTGAATTGTGTGATTCGTTGTTATCAGACAATTTACAAATGCATAGGGCAAATAAATTTATTCACAAAAAAATTGGCATGATGGACAAGCCTAAGATACATTTCGAATATCTAATCAGGATTAGTTTTAGTGAAGAAAATAGACGTTCGGATTTTGGTTGTCTGGCCCCTCATGGGGTCTTTTGTTAAATTTAGCAAGCGATTTAGTGGATTTCTTCACGTACATCGATTCTGACCCACTTTATCAGCAACTAGTTGAAATCGCCGAGACAAAATTTTAATAAGATTGGGAAGCGTACGGAACAATTGCAATATGCAAGACCACACTAATTAAATTAAGAGGTGAAATAAAAACAAATTACACAAGTCAACAAAATTAGACTTTTTCCTGTATATTGAAAATAAATGCAAACTTCGAAATTCAATTAAAAAAAATAGAGGGAAGCTAACTTCGGCTGTACCGAAGTTTATATACCCTTGGAGCATGATATATGCTGCCAGTTTGATATGCTGATATAGTCATCCGATTTAAATCAAACTTGACAAAATTGTGTGGTAGTATATAATATAGATCTGTACAAAGTGGGAGCGATAGCATTGAAAACAAAAAAGATTTTCTTACTAAGACTTTTTTTCAGACCTATCTTTTGTATGGCAGCTATACTATATAGTTGTCCGATTTTGATAAATCTCGGTGAAATTATGTGAAATCATAGAAAACTTATAAATACGGGGGTTGGGAGCGATAGCATTGAAAACAAAAAAGTTTTTCCCACTAAAACTACTTTTTCAACCGATCGTTCCTATGACAGCTATATGCTATAGTCATCCGATCCGGCCGGTTCCGACAAATGTGCAGCGTATTTGTACCAAAAGACTTCGTGCAAAGTTTGGTTGAGATAGCTTTAAAACTGACGGAGGAGATAGCATAGAAACAGACGGACGGACGGACAGACGGACAGACGGACAGACGGACATGGCTATATCAACTCAGCTAGTCATGCTGATTAAGAATATATATACTTTATGTGGTCGGAGATGTTTCCTTCTGTGCGTTACAAACATCCGGACAATTTTAATATACCCTCTCCAAGGGTATAATTATTTTCTGCATGTAAATTCTTCATAATTGGCGGTCTATCGAGGAAGAAAATTCCAGAATTTTTGGAGCAAGCTACCTTATAGTAAACATTTACCATATGTTTTTATAAATAGTCCATCAGCTCGAGATTTGTAGTAATTTGAGCCCAAAGTTGTAAAATATGCCTTTATATACGCGTTTTTGCGGGAAATTTCTACTCTTGTTTTGACTTTCTTTAAAATTATCAGAAAGTTCTGCTCCCTAACTTTGAAATAATCTATCCCATATATTTCTACGTTTATTTTTAGCGATGCTATACCATTTTGAATTGCTCCATAATACCAAAATATCAATTTCAGATTCGTGTTCAGCGCACGAAAGTCATCTAGAATCAATACCAAACCTCCAATATACTGGACCTTGCGTTATTATTTTACGCATGACACATGCCGTGGTATGTTTCATATAAATCAAATTTGATCTTATTTCATTTATTAAATTCCGTTTTAGTAGTATGCGTTAATCACGCCTTTGGTTTCGGAAAAAAAAATCATAACTGGTAGCTGCCAAATTTGAACAGAAGTGATGCATTTTTCGATCGGCAGAGCTTGCCAGCATCCGAAAAAATTGAAATTGTATGCAGGGCTGCAAACCTCATAAAAATCGACAGGGGTTCACTCCGGGATTCGACCCGCGAAACTTTTTGGGTTCGGGTTCACGGATCGGGTTCACAAGGTCGCTGAACCTAGGTTCGGGTTCGGGGTTCACGAACAATTTTGTTCAGAAAAATTGTAGGGGAGAATGAGGGGTTCAGGGCCGCTGGGGGTTGTGAGCCACTCGAATATTGGCCACAAAAAAAATATACTTAAACTTTTTGTTTATGTCATGTGTCCGAGACGGACATATTTCCAAATGCTCTCACAGAAACGGAGTCGATTGCGACTCTATTCTAAATTTATGTTTCTTTATAACTTTTAAGACAAGACACGCACACACCACATAGGAGGATGGTGGACTGTACAGCTGTTTCAAGAGCCTCGCGGTTTCATCATCAGCAGGCTGTGCCTATCTTCTGCAAGTTATCGGAGGCCATCTCATGCCAGCATTGCTATGACTGTTTGGGAGTTCCAAAGGCAGCACAAGTGCAAAACAGACAACTCCAAATCGACAGAAGACTTTGTGTATGTGTGTGCACCCATTTCGCCTTTCTGTATTAATGGGACAAATTCTGTACCCCCAGTTAACGCACTGTATAAATTAAACATAAGAGTGTCTTACAGCAATCTTTCATTATTACTGACTCTATAGCTGGATAAAACAAATAAATGAGTAGGAAAAGTGCGCTAGACTAATACTTGTATTTAAGTTACAGCAAATACAACAATTGCGACATTGTTAAGTTCTTTACACATGTAGATCGTTTTTTTAAAGCTTAAAAGCTTTAAGCTTTTCATCTTTATCAGAAGATAACCATGGTAAGCAATCATGTATTATTTTATTTACCATTTTAAAGCTTTTACTTATAAGTTCCTTTTGAATATTATAAAATATAGCAAAATGTTTCTCTGAAAGCTGTTTTTATTCCAAGGCTTAAAAAAAACCGAACATCTCTTTTGAACCGAACCCTTTTCAACTTTTTTTTGCTCCGGAGGTGGCAATACTCTCTCTCTTTCTGATTCCCTCTCTATCCCTTGGTACACGTTTTTAACAGAGGGGCTCAATGTATGTATGTTAAATTGTCATTCTTCATTAGACCCTACCTGCCTTGAATTTGTAAAAGGTTTCTGCCTACATTGATAGTTCAAAGATATAGCAAACCTTCTAAAAATCAGCAAAGGTTTACTCTGGGGTTTAAAACCAAGAACTTTTTCGATTCATTTTTATTTTTCTAAACAAAACCCACTTTTCGACCAATAAATCCTATGACAGCTATAAGATATAGTCATCCGATTTTGACAAAAACTTCCAAATCTTTGTAAAAGCGCAAATTATATTAATAATTGCTGAAGTGAGACACGTTAACATTAAAAACAAAAAAGTTTTTCTCAATAAACCCCACTTTTCGACCGATAGTTTCTATGGCTGCTATAAGATATAGTCATCCGATTTTGACAAAATCTTCCAAATCTTTGTAAAAGCGTATAATATTAATAATCGCTGAAGTGAGGCACGTTAACATTAACAACAAAAAAAGTTTTTTTTTCATTAAAACCCACTTTTCGACCGATAGTTCCTATGGCAGCTATAAGATATAGTCATCCGATCCGGTCGGTTCCGACATATTAGCAGTGTGCAAAAAGAAGACTCTGTGCAAAGTTTCAGCTCGATAGCTTTAAAACTGAGAGACTAGTTTGCGTAGAAACAGACAGACGGACAGACAGACGGACAGACGGACGGACAAAGCTCAATCGACTCAGCTCGTCACCCTGATCAAGAATATATATAGTTTATAGGGTCGGAAATGAATATTTGTATGCGTTGCAAACTTCTGGGCAAAATTATAATACCCTTTGCTAGGGTATAATGAATCATTTTTCCAGTTCTTAACAACAAATTTAATTATTGCTCATTTTTAAAAATCTTTGAATTCCGCCACAAGGGGAAATAAAGTCGCTTATTTGTTTATGCACTTTTCATTATTTTCTAGAAGATAAACATGGTAACGAATCTTGAATTCTTTAACTCTTACTAGAATTTAGAATTTGACGATAAAACACTGTGTGTTCAATTCTAGAGGTTTTCGATAAACGTTAGCTTTCATATCAGAACTGTTTAATTATATGTTTAGGGGCACAAATATGCCCGGCTACTAGATAAGAAAACAAAAGTTAAGCGATTTGAAATCGCCAGCTCAGAGCCAAGTTTTCCTTACACACAATCTAGTAGGCGATCTGATTCTTGGCACTTTGCAAATAATGTAGTCCAAGTTTAGTTCGAAGTGCAATCGTTTATACGAAAATCTACAGAGATTTCTAGAACATCCCTGATAATGTTTCTTTGCAAGTTGTTTTTGTTCAAAAATAAAATATATTTAATTTCTTGAATTTTTGGCTGGATAAAAACTGTTTTAAATTTTATTTAAATGAGGCATGGTACCAAAATAAATTTTTTTGTCATCTGGACTGCAGTTTTAAAGCAGAAAACAAAAATTAATCCAGCCTGTTCCGAATTTCAAGACGTGCAAACGTTAAAATCTTGCAGTTGCATTTATTCATAATAAAACGAGAGCGTAAGTTAAAGTCGGCTCTAACCGACTTCGATATACCCGTTACTCATGAAAAAACATGTTTAACAGTGTTCCCGCTTTCCTTAGTGTGACCATCCAAAAAGTATGCAACATTTTTTTAAGGTGGTAGCGGGGAGGGCTTGGTTCACTTTTTTGCTTATAACTTGAGAACCGTTCATCCGATCTTTATCATTTCTTTGGCAAATCGATTCAATTTGCTAATTACTAACTAACTTTAGAAGGTACGAATCCTCTATCTTTAAAACTGTAGGAGATATGACTTTTTTCCAAATTGCGGGGGCGGGAGGGGGCGTAGCCAACATTTGAAACAAACTTGATCTGCGTGCAGATAAAAGAAGCATTTGTCCCATACATGTCAAACCTCTATCTCTTACCATCTCTGAGATCTAGGTGTTCATACAGACGGACGGACGGACGGACAGACGGACAAGGCTCAATCGACTCGGCTGTTGATGCTGATCAAGAATATATATACTTTATATGGTCGGAAATGATTCCTTCTGCCTGTTACATACATTTGCACGACTTTAGTATACACACAAAGAAATCTGTGGGTAGATTTAACCGATATTGTGGGTTGGAAATGCGCCAACCCACAAAGTTAGTAAAATTAACCAAATTGTAGAGTAACTTTCACGTAAACCTTTACGTAAGAGGAACTATTGCTATGGTAAATCTAACCGAAAATCTCGTTTAAAAATGCGCCAACCGACATAAATAAGTAATATTTACCGATGTTTACAGTAAGTACTTTTCTTACTGAGTTAACAGTAATTTTACCATACAATTGGTAATTTGACAGCAGTTACACAACTGTACAACAGTAGGGTGGGATACAGTTTTAGCTGTCAAAAGTTGGCAATCTACTTGAAGCTCATCGCAGAGCAGACGAGCCAACCCTACTACTCCCCCATCCACCAAATTTGGTTCTGAACCAATTATTGGAATTAAACAAATATTTATTAAACTTGAAAAATTTTTACTTACTCTGGGGGGACTCGAACTCGGGGCCATTGGTCTTAACAAGATTGGAAGCACGTCTTTACCAGTTACGCTACGCGCCCGTTGAAAGCGACGCCTCTAACATACTACTTGTATTAAATCTGCCTAAACATATGCACCAAAAATTTCTTGAATATCGCATAAATGCGACCACTAGTAATTCTCAAGTTCTAATTTGGCTAAAGTGCTCTATAAAAGACCAACTGAAATTTGCTAAGTCAGCAATTTTCGCGGTTAGATTTGCCGTCGGAACAGTTAATAGGTGCATAAGACACATTCAAAAAGTTATACTATATGCGCGGTTAGATTAACTTGTGGGTACAGTTAATTGCTGCAAAAGCAAAGTATAAGATGAAAAAATCACGTCAGAGTTACTAATTCTATGGTAAAGTTACTGTAGTACCAGTAACTTATTAAAACAAAGAAAAAGTTGAAAAAATATTTGTAGTTAATTTAACTAGGAGTACAGTTGTTAAATGCAACAACAAAACTCGTGCTTAAATAAATACGTTAAGCTTACAAATTTCTTCAGTTGATTTTACTGTTAGCACAGTTACAAAACAACACCAAAACCACATGCATAAAAAATTTGTAAAAAAGTTACTGTCAGCGTAGTTAATTTTACCCACCAGATTTTTTTGTGTGCAGTTGATATAGCCATGTCCGTCTGTCCGTCCGTCTGTCCATCCGTCTGTCCGTCTGTTTCTATGCTATCTCCTCCGTCAGTTTTAAACAAGGCTGCAAACCTCTAAAATTTTGCAGAAGGTTCGGTCCGGGGGTTCGAACCCGTTGTAAAGTCTAAGGTTCGGTTCGCGGACCGGTTCCTTAAACCCCTGAACCCAAGGTTCTGGTTCGAACCTCGGTTCGCTTGAACATAAAAAATATGGTTTCCATTTATTAATACTTTTTGTTTAAAATAATATTTTTTATTCCAATAAAGCAATTCTAAATATTAAATTCATTAGCTTCCAAATACAACACTTAAGAGCTGCTTAGTTTAAGTTAATGAGCATTATATCTTCAAGGAGCTCTTCATCTATACTAGCTTTTAGATCAGAAAGAACAAACTTAAGTGTTGAAAAGGCTCGTTCAACTGATACCTGAGTTGCTGGAACAGCAAGTATAGTCAAAGCAATATTTCTTAAGTCCTCATTTTTTTGAGCTTTCCAAAATTTTAAGACATTTGTCGATGTATGTTCTCTTGGACAATTTTCGAATGAATCTATAACTTCATTTACAGACTTTATATTTGATATTTGATTATTGCTTTCTATTTGTTTCATAAATTTCTCTTCTTTGCAATCAGACGTTGAGTCATTTAAAGTTGAATTTTGAAAACTCTCATTAAGAAATTCCTTTTGGCGCTTAAGCATGTCTGCAATGTGCTGCTTTGCTATTTTTTTTGGTCGAAGTTAACAAAGTTTGAAATCTCGGGTCTAAGAACACTGCAGCCAATATGGGTACTGAACTCATAATAGAAGAACGTTTATCGAGACACTTACATAGATAGCAATAAAGAATGTTTTGCTGAAGATTTTAGAACAATTGCTCGACATGAAAACCAAGCGTAATAAAAATCACTTGGCAGTAATTGCGAATCTTGCAGCTTTAAGGAAGTTTTATAAATTGGCTGCAGCAAATTACATATATTTTGAACTACGTTCCATTCAGAAGTTTTTAGGTGGAGCTCCTTCAAAGAACTCTTAATGCAAAAAATCTTTAAGAGTTAGTAAGCGCTCGCACATTTTAAAGGTTGAGTTCCATCGCGTCACAGCAAGCAGTGGTTTTTTCAATTTTTCTATATGCAATAGATTTAAAATAGTGTGAGTCGCATTCCTTTTCCGCTATGCAGTTGTCATTTAAACGTTCGCCTGCTCGAACCATATTTGCTCCATTATCCACGGTGATAGTATAAATCTGGCCTAGAGAAATGTCGTAGGATTGGATAACTTTTTGAATGATAGCACTCAGATTAAGACTCGTATGCTGGACGTGGACCTCTTTCATAGCCAGCGTGTAAGTGCGAATTTCTTCATCTTTGTGAATCTGACAGTTAATGCCAAATATGGCGCGATCCAAACGACTTACGCAGTCAACTTTAATTGATATCAAGCTAATAATAATAAGTTATAAAATAATTTCGTAAAAACATATTTTTAATTTAATTAATATATTTCTGCAAATACATATATTAATATTTATGTGAATCCAGCTTTGTACATAGATAGGTATGTAATTTCTTGCATAATTTAAATTAAACAATTTAAAAGAAATGTATACATACATACATATATATGCAAAGACATTGTATCTCCAATAAAAATTGATACATACACACGCAAATATGCACAATCTGCCAACATATGTTTGTACTCACCGATTTTTTAGAATTCCACTAATTTCATTGCGGATGGTTGAAGCCTTTGATTTCACAAGGCTTCCAATTTTTTTGGCGATTTATGGAAATTGGCTTTTCAAACGCATTACATATCGGCTCAAGAATTTTCTTGAAGCCAGAGTCTTGAAAAATTTTTAGGGCCGCCCATTTTTTTGTGACCATTTCTATACACGCGTCCCGTAGCTGGTCTTCACTAATTTTAGTTTTATGAATGCTTGTTCTATCTGTAAGAATTTATTCATTGTTGGCTGTTGATCAATTTTCTTCTGGCGCATTTTTTTTTTATTTTCAATTTCTCCGGCTATTTTTTTATGATGCCGCTGAATGTGCCGGAGCAGGTTGGTCCCGTGACGTCCCGTCATTCCAAATCCGCATTCATTACACACACTTTGTCGTCCTTTTTTATATATTTATAATGTTCAAAAACTGGATTCGAAGCCATGTTGCGCAGGTAAACAATTGAGCTTTAAATGGCGTGTCTGTCGGCTAATCACAAATAAGACGAATTCGAACAACGCACAACAATGATTGAACAAGAAAGTAAGGCAAAGTCAGAGAGCGTTCTCTCTATCAGCTAATATTAGATCTGGTCGACTGTCTGCTCGCTCTCTGCTTCAGCTTGCAAGTCTATCATGTGTTGTTTTCACATCTTTTGTCTCTTTTCTTCTTATTATTTCATCATGGCGACGCGTCAGTGCGACTCGTCGCTGCTGCAGTTGTCTGCAAAGCAATGCATAGAAATGTGCCCGTACCGGACGAGACACTCAAAGAAAAACAGAAAAAATGTGCCCGTTGCCGACTACTAAATGTGCATATATGTATGTACATTGTACATACTGTGTTAACTTTGGGAATTTATGCACTGCGAAAACCGCGGGTTTTTGCGCCAAAATTATGCACTCATACATACATATAAACGAAAGGACGCTTACGCATGTTGTCCGCGTGGGCGCGTAAATCAATTTAGTGTTTTAATCGGCCACACCGTTGCCAAATATGTATGAAATATGTGAAGTGTAAGTGTGTTAGTAGTTGACATAAAAATGTGGGAATAAAACAAAAACTAAGATTCCTTTTACAGTAAAGTCCGAAATGTTTTGGTATGTACGAGAACATCGTTGTAAATGGAATGAAACATTTTATGTACATATGTGAAGTTAAAGGTATGTCGGTTACTAGATCAAATGGCTCTTAATCGTAACCTTATGTTCAAGCAATTTTAAAACATAGAGCTTATGCAAAGCAAAAATAGTTTACTATATATCTATAGATTTCAAAATTTCTGTTCACGTCTTGAAAAATTTTTTTTGACCCAATTTTTGAAAAAGTGGTCCGGTTCGTCGGTTCAAGAGTCAAAAATTTTAGGGGTTCGGTTCATGGTCCGTCGTCGGACCTAAAAACCCGAACCGAACCGGTTCGAAGGGATTCGGTCAGGACCGGTTTGCAGCCTGGTTTTAAAGCTATCGCAACCAAACTTTGACGAAGTCTTTTGGTACAAATACGCTGCACATTTGTCGGAACCGACCGGATCGGATGACTAAAGCATATACATAGCTGTCATAGCAACGATCGATTGAAAAACTAGTTTTAGTGAGAAAAACTTTTTTGTTTTCAATGAAAACGTCTCCGAACCTCTTATTTATTAGATCTCTATGCTTTCACATAATTTCAACAAGTTTTCTGAAAATCGGGCAACTATATAGTATAGCTGTCATACAAAAGATAGGTCTGAAAAAAAGTCTTGGTATGAAAGACTTTTTTGTTTTCAATGCTATCGCTCCCAAACTCGTTACTGATCAACATTATATGCTAACACACAATTCTGTCAGTTTGATCCAAATCGGAAGAGTAAAGCATATAGCTGCCATAGGAACGATCGGTCGAAAAATTAGTTCTAGTGAGAAAAACAATTTTTTTGCAATTGTAGCGTCTTTATACTTTCCAGATATGAATATTATCTGTTTCAACATAATTTTGGAGAGTTTGATCAAAATCGGATGAATATATCGTATAGCAGCCATATAAAAAACTGGCAGTCATATGTATATCATGCTCCAAGGGTATATAAACTTCGGTCGAGCCGAAGTTAACTTCCCTATATATTTTTGTTTAGTTTGCGTATGTTTAAAAACCTCCTGCTGGGGGAAAAAAGTAGTTTAGTCTTCTCGTCGCTTCCGAAAGTTCCAGATATCGCGCCTTCAGAAAGCTAAGGGTGCTTTTGGGATGCTGTCGGCCGTTTGGCGATGCTCATCATATCTACACTGGCTCAAAATAAGGCTTTTCAAGTCTAACGTAATGCCGGTGCTCTTATACGGTTCCTCCACTTGGAAAATTACAACTTCCATAGTGTCCAAAATTCAAACATACGTGAACCGATGCCTGCTTCAGATATTTTGTATTTTCTGGCCTGACAGAATACGGAACTCCGAGCTACTAAAACGCGCAAATGTGGAGAGTGTCAACACCATAATACGCAGAAACTTGGAGGAGGACTGTTGGTAGAGAAGCGGAAAGCATCGGGAAGACCTGGAGAGAACTGAAAGCTACGGCCAACGACAGAGTTCGTTGGAAGAGAGGAGTGGTTGCTGCCATATGTCCCACACGGGATCGAAACTAGAAGAAGAAGAATATTGGTTTATCGAACAAAACTATTTTGTGTACAAATTAAGCAATATGCAATCGCTTTTATTCAGACAACTCTCTTCAAAGGTTAGTTAGCAAAGGATCCACTTCTTCCAAATCCATGAGAACCGTCTCTGCCACATGATGTGAATATTCAATGATAGCCTTCGGCTGATTTTGCAATGGCTTTGGAATAATTGTTGGTACTGCAAATTTCACTAGACATAGTTTCTTGGGTACGCCTAAGTTTTATATGTGGAGAAAAAGAAGCAGTGACCGCTGTTAAAGGTAGTTTTGGTACCTTTATACAGTGTGCCGGGCAACGAATGTTATTTTCTAACAAAGGTAATCGGGGTCCGATTTTTTGCCACTTCAGCTTTTTACCTTCATACCGAACTAATTTATTTATATAACCTACTCAGATCGCATTGCAACTGCCCAATCAATTCGTTTTTAGGAGGAGCTTTTAAATTGCGAAATTCCAACCACTGCCCCTGCAAATTTTCATCTTTAGGAAATTTTTGGAAATGTTTGAATATCTTCCTTAATTCGCCAATTATATTTATTATCACAGCAAGGCACAAGGAACATTTCATTTTGTTATTTTAAGAAAGTGAACCGAACGCAAACAAAAATGAAAATAATTTACAATAAAAGCGACAATTCAAAATCAGAATAAAATTAAAAAGTTCAAATGACATCATAAAGCATTTGCTTGCACTACCTTGTTATCATTGTATCATGGAATTTATTAATGTTTCATAGAAGGTTACAATTATACCAATAGTAAGGCTGGAATGACACTTTCAATTTTTAGGGACAATTTTAGTCACAATTTTTCGTCTATGGGCAAAAGTCGTTGGTGTAAGCAAGACAGAGTATGCTTGAACTCGCCGCAGAATGTATTTGAAAAGGCTGGAATGATACACAGCAGTAATTTTAGTTTATTAATAAAAAAATTGCGACAATAATTGTCTCTAAAAATTGAAAGTGTCATTCCAGCCTAAATGGATCTACTTCTTCTTCTTCTTTATTGGCCATTACAACCGTTCGACGGTCTGGGCCTCTTCGATTAATGCTCTCCAGTCGCTTCTGTTCCGAGCTGGCACCAGTTGATCACATCAAGCCTTGCAATGTCTGCCAGCACCTGGTCGGCCGATCTTAGTCGAGGTCTCCCCTGTTTGCCTCTTCCTCCATAGTCAGCCGCCTTCGATTCATACGCTTTTTTACTGGAGCTGCTTCGTCCATCCTGGTGGCATGTCCCAACCAGCGCAGCCGCTGTTGCTTTATTCGCTTGATCAGACAGGTGTCCCCATAGAGCTTATACAGTTCGTCATTATTTCAAATGCGGAAATCATCGCCAACTTTTAAAGGTCCATAAATCCTCCGAAGAATCTTTCGTGCAAACACGCCAATCGCCGCTTCATCCGCTGCTGTCATTGTCCATGCTTCTGCGCCGTATTGCAGGACTGGGATGATAAGCGACTTGTATAGGGCTAATTTTGTTCTTCGCTTGAGGTCTCTGCTCTTGAGCTCCCTACTTAGCCCGTAGTAGCATCGGTTTGCAAGAGTGATCCTTCGTCGGATTTCCAGACTGATGTTGTTGTCGCTGGTTATCGTCGCTCCGAGGTAAACAAAATCCTCTACAACTTTTAAGTTGTACTCTCCCATTGCAATACTCTCCCAAGATGCGTGTATTTCTGTTTCGAGGACGCTAGGTACTTCGTCTTGTCCTCGTTCAACGCTAAGCTCATCAGTTCCGACTGCCTCTCAATCTCTGAAAAAGCCCTGCTTACCGCCCGTTCGTTTTTGCCGATATTGTCAATATCATCGGCATATGCGAGTAGCATTAGATCTTTATAAATAAAGGCGCCCGTTCTGTTGGCATGTGGGCACCGGCGCAGTATATATTCCATCAGTAGATTGAAGAAGTCACACGATAAGGTATCGCCCTGCCTAAAACCACTCTTGGTATCAAATGGTACGGAAAGGTTCATTCCTATTTTGTCGGAGCTTTGTGTACTTCTCAACGTCATCATGCAAAGTCGAACGTACTTTGCTGGTATACCAAGGGTAGACAAAGCTTCAAAAAACCTTGACTTTATCGGCGTATCGAAGGCTGATTTATAATCAACAAAAAGATGGTGTGTGCTGATGCCTCTCTCGTAGGTCTTCTCCAGGATTTGTCGTAGTGTGAATATCTGGTCTGTGGTGGATTTGCCAGGTCTAAAGCCAAACTGATAAGGTCCAATCAGTGTGTTAATAAGCGGCTTTAGACGTTCACAAATAATGCGCGACAGAACCTTATATGCAATGGGAAGGAGACTGATCCCGCGGTAGTTGGCGCAAACTGCACGGTCTTCTTTTTTAAAGATTGGGCATAGGACTAACTAGATCAGGTATAACAAAACTCGGAACACCGACTGGTCAATCCCAAGTGAATTCAATGTGAGAGAAAAGGACGACGGAATGTTGTAACCGTAGACTGACTCGTCACTGACATATTTTTTTATACAACTTGCATTCGATATACTAACGTTTACACAAAAATCGACTCGGAATTCGGAACAGGACCCAATATACAAAGTCTTTTTAAACCAAAATTCTTTTATATTTTTTTCTCAGGTTTAAGTTCGGGTTCGGGCGGAAATGTTTTTTCTGCTTCGATTCGGGTTCGGGTAGGACTTCCCGGAGTCTTTGACTCCTCAGCGATTCAACTCCGAACCGGAGTATCGAATTCTCCTTTGTCCTGCATACAAAAAATACATTCACTGCTTTTAGAAGTTTGTTATCTAAATAATTTTTAAAAAACAGAGAAAGCTAATTTAGTAAAGGACACCCACAATAACTTTTAATGAAACCCCTTAATATAACAAGTGAGAAAGTCGGTCAAGCCGGACTATATCATACTCTGTACCTGGACTAGAAGTTGTTCTCTCTCTCTCTCTTTGCTGAATGAAATGCGGTGTTGTGGTTGGTGGGAAGGGGGGTTTGGATATTTTTTGCTCATAACTTGAGAACCGCTCATCCGATCCTAACGGCAAATCGACACAAATTACTAATGACTAACTATCTCTAGAAGGTAAGAATCATCTATCTGCAAAACTGTGGGATATATGACGATTTTTCCAAATCCGGAATAATCTTGATCGCTGAAACCTTCCAAATGTACCTGCACTTCGCTGAAACCCAGATACATAAACTATTATTATCACTAGTTTACAGCCAAAAAGATCCATTTCTACTGAAAAAATCGATTTTAAAAATTCATTCAAAAATTCTTGGCTCCGTTTTTTCGTTGGGCTCTTACATTTTAAGACATATCTGACTTCATAATTGTCAGATAGAGCCTTTCTTAAAACCATTTCGAATGTGGTGTAAGAGTGGGTCACTCCTCAAATATCCTCGTTCTCTCGGTCCTTAAATTACCAAATATGGCTATCGTACCCAGGCCTTACGACACAAACGATGCTAATTTTACACGGACAGACGGACGGGCAAAGCTTAATCTACTCAGCTCGCCATGCTGATCAAGAATATATATACTTTATGTTGTCGGAGATGATTCCTTCTATGCATTGCAAACTTCTGGGCAAAATTATAATTCACTTTTCATGTGTATAAAAAAAACACACACAAAATCGTCTGGACTGTAAATATTAGCAACTTTAATTGTTATGGCTTGGTTTGTCGCTTTGTCTACTGCTAAATATACATACAATTCATACATAATATATATATATATATTTATATATACCGATCAATGCTTGGCATTATCGAACATAATACACATCCATAAATATATCTCTATGGATTTTAAATGCTAGACTATTTTCTAAATACAGTTACGGCAGTAATCGAATGAAATAAATTATGTAATAGATAATACTCTTGTCGCAAAGCATTTGTTCAAGTTGGGCAAAATCTTTAACAAATTGACTACTTAAGACTATCAATAATTTTTAAATAATAACCACCCCCTCCCTCCCACATACAATCTATGAACACAGTGAGCTTTCTGTTCCCTTTTCTATTTGACACACTACAAGAAGGTTTCCTGGTTCCAACATCATCAAGGTGGAGCATCCTGGGGATCGGGTGGAGTCTTGGCTGGTTGTATGGGGTCGGCTATAAGGAAACCACTGGAAGCACCAGGCTGTGGCATGCCTAGAAAAGCGGCCGTATTGGCCGAATCGCCATCCTCCATAATGACCGAACTATCTGCGGCCGAGGGTATGGTGGGCAAGAAACGTACACCCAGTCGAGGAGGTGAAGAGTCCTCTTCTTCTTGGACAGCCTCTTGACGTACGAGACGTGGTTTGGTCAGCTCATGCGGTGGGTTTTTGCCATTGTGAGCTGGTTAACAAAAAAGAAAGGTTAGAATAGGCTTAGGTTCGGCCAAGCAAATGTTTTACTTGCCTATTATAGAGGGTAGGGGAGTGCTACTACCCGCACTGGAACGTGACAGACGAAACGTAGATGTACTCGCTGTGGTGGCTGAGGCCGACGAATCATTGCGCGAACTCGATAGGTTCGAATCCTGTGAGGTCTTGCGCGTGATTAACCAAGCCGAATGTCGCCTCCTTCCATGAGTATGCGGGTGCCCATGCGGTTCCATTAGCTTTAGGGGCATGCTGCAATTACTTGGAGCCGCTGGTGTCGAAGAGTTTGGACCATGCCGCCAACTTGAGGAACGTGAGCTACAGAAATTCTCACTGGATATGGAACTGGCACGGTTCTGACGCTGTTGTTGCCGTAACTCGGCAAATTGATACTGATAGGGATTGGCCGCCGCAGCGGTATAGGCTCTGGGTCGTCGCTGTTGGGCCTGGCGACGTGTTTTACGCCGTCGTCGAGGATCACCGCAGCAAAAGCTACGCAAACGCTGCCACCAACTGGGAGCCTGTTCCATTTTATGCCAATTGGGCATCTCACTGGGCAGCATTCTGAGGCATCTGCAGCCAGGAGGATGGGCCACAGCTGCCGGCAGCAAAGGAGGCGGTAATTCGCCACGTTTGGCTCGTGCACCCAAAGCTCTTCCCTGTGCATTACCAGTGTTTCCAGCGCCACCCACCACTCGTGCCTCCTCGAAATGCTTGCACAACGTAACACAGTCCTTCTTAAACTGTTTGGTCATTATGGCGTACAGAAATGGATTGCAACAACTATTCAGGGGCAACACAAATACGGTAAAGATTTTGGCCTGTTCCAGCGAAATCAACTGTAGGCCAAAGATGGCGGTTATCGAAAAGAAGGCTATGGGTGACCAGCAAAGGAAATCGGTAAAAACCAATAAAGCCATCCGCTTGGCTATGCGTGAATCATTCGTATTCCAGGCCTGGCTGCCACGTATGGCCCAATACATTTTCAAATAGCAACCCATTAGGGTCAGAAAAGCACAACCGTTGATGAACATCAATGAGATCACATAGGTCAAACTGGCCACTCCGGTGGTAGTCTCAAATGGCAGACATACCGCGAATTTGCGATAATCCGATACACCCAGCAGGGGTAACAAAGCCATCATCAAGGCAAAAACCCAACCCAGACTCATGATATAGCCCGCCTGGCGCAGCGACAAACGCTTGTTCAGATGTATGGCATGGGTGATGGCATAATTCCGCTCCAGCGTAATCACCGCCAGCGTATAGACCGACAGTTCGGAACTCAAGACAGCCAAGAAGCCCGCTAGTTGACACAGTAGAGACATCTGCCAGGGAATGGCAAACATGCGAAATTCGCCCAAAGTGGCTGCATCCACTATGGCCAATATGCCCAAGTAAATGCCCATAAAGAAATCGGCTGCAGCCAAATTGCAGACCAAAAACCTTGGTACATCCATTTTGGAACGTGAACAGAGCAGCACAAATACCACCGTACCATTGCCCAAAAGAGCCATCAGAAAGACTACCCAAACACCACAGCGCAGGGTCCACCAGTCAAAGAGATCGGCACAAGGTAGAAATGGTCCCGGCATGGGTAAACATTGCACAGAGCCGGGTTGAAAGTCATCGGCAGAGATGCCGCTAAACAATCCAGTGCCAAAACCATAACCAGTGGCTGGTCCGCTAACATCATGCTCCTCAAAGTACTCTTCCATAAAGCTGCCGGGCGATTGACCTCCCGTGGGTGAGTTCTGTGTATCCTCATTGAAAATGCTGCCGCTTTCCCAAAGATCATGCATAGTGGCGCCCAATTGCTGGCTGAGATTGTCTGGAAAGCGAAGATTAGTCTCAAGTAAAATCGTTTTTTTTTATATAACTCACGCATTTGTGGCCAAATATTCATCATGCTATTGTTCCACAGGGTCATATCAAATTCCGCATCCGAGGGAAATAGAACCGCTTCCTGTACTTGTGAAGTTTTCCTCTGCGATGACATGGCCACCAATGGTAGAAAGGCACAACAATGATAGGCATACGACAAGATCAGTGTCTGTATACGTGGAAAGGTATCCGGCGGAGGAAACTCCTTCAACTTGGGATTATTAAAGGTCTTCAAATGCAACAAGGCACGCAAGCCCGCCTCGGGTAACTCTGGAAAAATGTTGTTGCCCAAATTGAGATCCTCCAAGGCGGTAAAGCTAGCAAAGGCTTCTTTGTGTATAAAAGAAATTTCATTGCCCTCCAGATCACTGTAGAATGAATAAAAGTGTTCAAAAGAGTTTGAGCATTTAGTGAACAACTTACAGCAACTGCAGCTTGGGTATGCCCAGGAAGGCATCTTGGGGTAATGATCTTATACGATTGTAAGACAGTAAAAGATCATGCAGTTGTTTAAGACCCTGAAAGGGTTTGCCCTGAAGGCTGTCAATTTGATTGCTGGATAGATCTCTGATGAAAGAATAGAAATGTAATTGTAAATGTTGGATATAAAAGGGGAATGAAATTAATAGCATGCACTCGAAATATCTTGGTCTGAGTAAATAAGCCCTAGATCTATCTGGATAAATATTTTAGAGCTTAGTAGATAGTCTAAGCGAAACTATTTTCACATTTTTTATCACAGGTGAAGTCAGGTCAAGTCAATCCATTAACTCGGCTCAACACATTGCCAACTTTTCTCTGCTAACACTGTCGACCTTCTAAAGCACCGCGGCTGTAATTCTGTTATAACACAATTTCAGACAAAAGTGTCATCAAAAATCGTAAAAATAATTGCCCAAAAAGTAAATTGCATTATTCTGTAGAAATTATGTTTTTCAGACAATGAAACAAACAGACAGTAAGTGTTTTGAGAAAAATAGTGTTAAGATTTCTTTTTCAATTATAGGCGCCAATTCTGTTCGCACTTTAAGTAGCCAAGGCTGGCAATATAATACACATTATAATTTTTAAATTATGAATTTAATACTAAACGCTTTGAAGTAAAATCACAAACTGTGCTTACATTTTGGTTTGATTCAACGCACGAGGAAGCATCTCCGCACATAAAGATATATTTGATCCGTGACGAGCTGGTTGATATAGCATTCCGTCTGTCCTCGCCGTCCGTCTGTCCGTCTGTTTCTATGCTATCTCCTCCGTCAGTTTTAAAGCTATCGTAACCAAACTTTGCACAAAGTCATTTGGTACAAATACGCGCATTTGTCGACCGCGATCGGATGACTATAGATATAGCTGCCTAGACGATCGGTTGAAAAATAGTTTTAGTGAGAAAAACTTTTTTGTTTTCAATGCTATCGCTCCCAACCCTCGTATTTATGAGTTCTTTATGCTTTCACATAATTTCAGCAAGTTTTATGCAAATCGGGCAACTATATAGTATAGCTGCCATACAAAAGATAGTCTGAAAAAAGTTTTAGTATGAAAAACTTTTTGTTTTTCAAGCTATCGCTCCCAAACTCGTTACGTCATGATATGCTAACACATAATTCTCAGTCTATCCAAATCGGACGACTAAGCATAGCTCTATGTCGGTCGAAAAATATTTATAAAAACTTTTTGTTTTCAATGTACGTATTTTTACGTTCCAATTATAAACATTATCGGTCTCAACACATTTTAAGAGTTTGATCAAAATCGATGAATATTCTTAAAAAACTGCAGAAAATATCACTCAGGATATAAACTTCGGTCGAGCCGTTAGCTTTCCTCTATTTTTATTATTATTTAGTTTGAGTTTTCGGTAATCTTTGTTTTACCTAATATTTCTGGTATTATTTTCCAATCATTTGGTATGTTTTTATTAACCATATATCTTCATTTTTGTTATACAAGCTTGAATAATTATGGCGGAAATGGAAACTTAAGCATTACTCAAAGTATTGCCCTTTGTTATTTTCTTTCTTTTCCCATATATCCGGGAGCTTTCGGAGATCCTCTACTCTACTTAATTTTTTATCATTTCAAAAGAGCGGATGCGGTGATGTATAGAAGTTCTATATATAGGGTTCAAAACGCGGGGCACATTGAGTGATAGAGCAAAGAGGTTGATTCATTAAATTGTTTCAGTGTTTCTGTCCGATTGCTGTACAAGGAAAAAAGCTTTAGTTCAATATAAATGCCTTGACTCAAACTGAAATTAATTTAGGGTTTAGTCCCTGGTTTGGTGGTAATAGTGGGAAAAAGAAAGAGCGCCGCAGGGAAATTTTTTTTTTAAATCGCGCGTGGTAATGAGTTTATAAGTTAATGAACAAAGCGCTCGATTAAGGCAGCAGAAAATAGGTCCCGAAAATATAAAATGAAAAAAAGTTCCCAAATTTGGAGTGTTATTTCATAATAAAACAGTAGTCCAATTTGAAGTATGAAATAAGGCCCCACTGCGATGAAATAAAGACCAAAAAAAGAATTAAAACGAGAAGGCCAAGCTAACTTCGTCTTTGCCGAAGTTTTTATACCCTTGCAAATGATTAAATACATCAGAGTTTAAGAACGCCAGCATTAAAACAAACAATTTTTATACCCTTGGAGAGGGTATATTAAAATTGTCCGGATGTTTGTAACGCACAGAAGGAAACATCTCCGACCACATAAAGTATATATATTCTTGATCAGCATGACGAGCTGAGTTGATATAGCCATGTCCGTCTGTCCGTCTGTCCGTCTGTTTCTATGCTATCTCCTCCGTCAGTTTTAAAGCTATCTCAACCAAACTTTGCACGAAGTCTTTTGGTACAAATACGCTGCACATTTGTCGGAACCGGCCGGATCGGATGACTATAGCATATAGCTGCCATAGGAACGATCGGTTGAAAAAGTAGTTTTAGTGAGAAAAACTTTTTTGTTTTCAATGCTATCGCTCCCAACCCTCGTATTTATAAGTTCTTTATGCTTTCACATAATTTCAGCAAGTTTTATGCAAATCGGGCAACTATATAGTATAGCTGCCATACAAAAGATAGGTCTGAAAAAAAGTCTTAGAGAGAAAAACTTTTTTGTTTTCAATGCTATCGCTCCCAACCCCCGTATTTATAAGTTTTCTATGATTTCACATAATTTCACCGAGATTTATCAAAATCGGACAACTATAGCTGCCATACAAAAGATAGGTCTGAAAAAGGAGTTTTAGTGAGAAAAACTTTTTTGTTTTTAATGCTATCGCTCCCAACCCCCGTATTTATAAGTTTTATATAATTTCACATAATTTCACCGAGATTTATAAAAATCGGACAACTATATAGTATAGCTGCCATACAAAAGATAGGTCTGAAAAAAAGTCTTAGTAAGAAAAACTTTTTGTTTTCAATGCTATCGCTCCCACGTTGTACAGATCTATATTATATACTACCACACAATTTTGTCAAGTTTGATTTAAATCGGATGACTATAGCATATAGCTGCCATAGGAACGATCGGTCCAAAATGTAGTTCTAGTGAGAAAAACTTTTTGATGAATATATCGTATAGCCATATAAAAAACTGGCAGCATATATCATGCTCCAAGGGTATATAAACTTCGGTACAGCCGAAGTTAGCTTCCCTCTATTTTTCTAAATAAAACCCACTTTTCGACCGCTAGTTCCTATGACAGCTATAAGATATAGTCATCCGATTTTGACCAAAACTTCCAAATCTTTGTAAAAGCGTATAATATTAATAATCGCTGAAGTGAGACACGTTAACATTAAAAACAAAAAAGTTTTTCTCATTAAAACCCATTTTTCGACCGATAGTTCCTATGACAGCTATAAGATATAGTCATCCAATTTTGGCCAAAACTTCCAAATCTGCATAAAAGCGTATAATATTAATAATCGCTAATGTGAGACACGTTAACATTAAAAACAAAAAAGTATTTCTCATTAAAACCCACTTTTCGACCGATAGTTCCTATGACAGCTATAAGATATAGTCATCCGATTTTGACCAAAACTTCCAAATCTGTATAATAGCGTATAATATTAATAATCGCTGATGTGAGACACGTTAACATTAAAAACAAAAAAGTTTTTCTCATTAAAACCCATTTTTCGACAGATAGTTCCTATGGCAGCTATAAGATATAGTCATCCGATCCGGTCGGTTCCGACATATTAGCAGTGTGCAGTAAAAAGAAGACTCTGTGCAAAGTTTCAGCTCGATAGCTTTAAAACTGAGAGACTAGTTTGCGTAGAAACAGACAGACGGACAGACAGACGGACAGGCGGACGGACAAAGCTCAATCGACTCAGCTCGTCACCCTGATCAAGAATATATATAGTTTATAGGGTCGGAAATGAATATTTCTATGCGTTGCAAACTTCTGGGCAAAATTATAATACCCTTTGCAAGGGTATAAAAAGGCCCCAAATTTGGTATGTTATTTCATATGATATAATACTCCAATTTCAAAAATTTGAAATACTAAAATCGCTCGATTTTTTGTCTTATTTCCTTATAAAAATGAAACATGACCCCAAAAATTAGTTTTGCGGTCTAATTAAATTTCTACTTTTGACGACTTATTTCATTTTGAAATTTTATATAGGAAATAATGCCCCAAAAAAGGAAATAACGCCCCAAATTTTATAAAAAAAATAGTGGTTTTTGTTTTCTATATAAATTGTCGGGGCCTTATTTCATTTTATTTTTGGGGCCTCATTTCATTGGGGCCTTATTTCGCAGAACCCTGAATTAATAATCTCTGAAAAACTTTGCGAGATGTGTAGAGCAAATTTAAAATTTTACGTTCATGTATGACATTATTTCAAATCAAATAATGTTGTGCACGTCATTTGTATTTGGCTATTGCTTTTAAGCTCTGTAGTTAAACACAAATTTTAATATGTTCTTAGTTATTTTACATTTGACGGAAAGAATTCACATATTTGTAGAACATAAACGGAAATTTTGAAAATTAATTAAAAAGAAACCTTCGATGACCGCCTCGACTTAAATGTATAATAGTTCTTTATAATACGCGGTCTATCGATGACATTTTTTTCAAAATTGTTGTTAGGGTCAAATTTACTAATTTGTCTTTAGATGCTTCTTTCTTAGTATAGTATTTTGCATATAAAAATATATTCCATGTCGGCCAGGGGGGATTAAAACCCTTACTGAAACCGTAAACTTTAACCGCTATAAAAACACTTTAAATTTTGTAACCGAAACCGTAACCTTAATCGAAAAAAAATAATTTTCTTGTTACCGTAACCCCATATCTTTTATTAACATAACCGGTTATCAGTTATTTAGTTATCAGTTATCATAATGAGTTAAATTCGGTTTTTAATCTTTTAGTAAAAATTTCGATTTATTTTTGAATTAAAATACGTGTTTATTTCCAGGACCGTAAATAATGATTATTTCATATTTTTAAAAATAAAAAATCATATACTTAGAGTAGTCGTACAAATAAAAAAATTTTACCAATTTGGTTCTATTTGCGTCTAAAATGCATATCTGCAATGATTTTTTTTTCACGATTTTTTGCACTAATTACTCAGTAATATATTATTTTTTTTTTTTTGAAAATTTAAAAATAATGATTATTTTGTGATTTATATTTTTTCGCTCAAAAATATCACTCAAGATGCTATTACAACCATTTAAAAAGAAACTGAAACAAAATAACTATATATTCTTAGAAAGTGAACCAAGGCGAACCTTTTAAGCCAAAATTTGATAAATAAACAAGTAAGACCGTTGCAGTCGAGTAGCCCGACTTCAATATACCCTGTACAATTGACAACGAGAGCTAAGTTAAAGTCGGCTCTAACCGATCTTCGCTAAACCCATTACTCATGAAAAAACATGTTTAACAGTGCTCCTGCTTTCCTTGGGTGACCATCCGAAAAGTATGCAACATTTTTAGGGTGGGTGGGGTTGGGGGGGCTTGGTTCGCTTTTTTGCTCATAACTTCTGAACCGTTCATCCGATTTTTATCATTTCTTCGGCAAATCGATTCATTTTGCTAATTACTAACTATCTCTAGAAAGTACGAATCGTCTATCTACAAAACTGTGGGAGATATGACTTTTTTCCAAATTGCGGGGGCGGGAGGGGGCGTGGCCAAAATTTGAAACAAACTTGATCTGCGTACAGATAAAAGAAGCATTTGTCCCATACATGTCAAACCTCTATCTCTTACCATCTCTGAGATCGACGCGTTCATACAGACAGACGGACGGACGGACGGACGGACAGACGGACATGGCTAAATCGACTCGGCTGTTGATGCTGATCAAGAATATATATACTTTATAGGGTCGGAAATGGTTCCTTCTCCCTGTTACATACATTTGCACAAACTTATATCCCCTTTTACCCATTTTCGGGTACAGGGTATAAAAACTCTTCCTCTAGGAGCGATATTGGTGGACAATGTGGCAGTGGCGATCTGACACCGGGTTTCAATAGATGTCGACGAGATAAGACGAAAATATTATGACCAAGTTTTCCAATTTTTGCTTGGTTTTCAAGATATCCGCCCACAAAAGTACAAAATTTCACTTGGCAGCAAAAACAATTTTCTGGCCAACAAAAAGGGCACAATAAAAAAATTATTTAATTTACTTTACAAAAGAAGCTTCTGCAGTGACTTCAATTAAAGGACTCAAAAAGATCATTCGACGCTCACTTGGGTTGCAGGAGCAAAGTGCACTACTTTGGCCAGCTGGTATAAATATGGGTAGAAAAACTATTTATCCTTGCAATATTCCATAATATGTATTTTTATTGGTATCAACAGGCATATGGCTATAGTTGTCTATCTCTCGAAAGCCGCCGTAAAAAATTCACCATTTTTGTTAATTAAAAAGACCGCCATTATAAAATTATTTTCTGTCCATAAATCCACAATAAAAAAATTTATTTATTTAATTTTACAAAAAGAAGCTTCTGCAGTGACTCCAGTTTATTATACACTGTACTCATTACAAATGGGAAAAGGAGATCATGAAGTTGTGCAAATGTATGTAACGATTGGGACAGCCTTCGCCACAGCAGAGCTAACACCATTAACATCTACACTGATGGCTCTAAGCTCGACGAAAAAGTAGGAGGGGACGTTTTCTCTCCCAACTTAGATTTTAACTTATCGTTCCACCTTACTGATCACTGTAGGGTATAGTGTGTATTTATATAATAAGACAGTCAAGCCGCCCTTAAAGCACTTGACTCACATACCAACAATGCTAAAAGATTTACGGAATGCCGCTCATCTCTGAATGAGATCGCACGGCATTTCAGTATACACCTTATATGGGTGCCTGGTCATCGCAACATAGAAGGAAATGAGTCTGCGGACAAACTGGCCAGAATAGTTACCACTATCGAGCTCCTTTCAGGGAACGATAGGGATGCCTATCGCGACAAGCTTCACACAAAGCTGAAACACATCGTCTCGCTACAAATCGGTGGAAAACCTTTCTTCCTGTGCAGTAGCGAGGCTTACGTGGCCAGCATTCGATCAAAAACGTACTAACACACTTTTACGTCACAGAAGGGACCACATATTACTTCTGGTGGGGACCCTCACGGGTCACTGTCTTATTGGCAGACACGCAGCACGCATCCACTCGGAGACATCCGGGCTAGAGATCCCAGCTCTGCTCAAATTTATTCTGTCAACACAATGGTTTAGTAACGGTGAACCCCCTCAGTACTAAAAAGGGTTAACAGGGAATAAATGTGGCATCGCAATGGGCGCAAAGTAGCCTAAGTGGGAGAGCGACTTGGTGCCACTGCAGAAGCTTCTTTTTGTAAAGTTAATTAAATAATTTTTTTATTGTGAAACCCGGTGTCAGATCGCCACTGCCACATTGTCCACCCATATCGCTCCTAGAGGAAGAGTTTTTTATTTATCAAATTTTGGCTTAAAAGGTTCGCCTTGGTTCACTTTCTAAGAATATATAGTTATTTTGTTTTAGTTTCTTTTTAAATGGTTGTAATAGCATCTTGAGTGATATTTTTGAGCGAAAAAATATAAATCACAAAATAATCATTATTTTTAAAATTTTTTCGCTCAGACAATAATCATTAAAACCTGAGTTGTTTAGTAACACTCAAAAAATAATCATTATGAAATGAGCAAAATAGTTAAAATTAATAAATAATCATTAAGTTGGGATTTTAAAAATAGCACTTATATTGATTACGGTCCCTGATTTATTCACAAAAATTGGGTGCTTACTTATTATTCGCCGCATTGTTGCTAATGGACGAGAAAGAAATAAAGCAGCTTTCATTTTTTAGTAATTAGTGATATCATGTAGTCATACTGTCTTCGACTGAATGTGAATGAATATGTGTACAGATACGTAAGAGGAAAATATTTTTGGCACGTCGTCATCCTTGGCGCCGGTAACTTTACAAGTTGCGCTGTGATCTTGACACTGAATGGAAGAGAGGAATGAACAATTTTTATTCGCGTTTCCATTCTTGACTAGTTTGTTTGTGGACACTACTGTTTTCCTAATATTTTTTCTAAGCACAGTCAAAGAGAAATTTTATACCAATAACCGTAACCGTAACCAAAACCCGAAACAGAATAAGGTTAATAACCGTAACCCGAACCGTAACCCATATCCCACACAATAATGTAAAAATTTGGTTAAAAAAAAACTATTATTTTTTTTTTTAAAATATTAAAAAAAAATGTGTGTTTTTAATTTTCTATTCATAAAACTTTTCTCTTAACTAAATCCTCTCCCATTATATTTAAATTTTTTATCAAATTTTTTAAAAAATTTTCCCCCCCTTTGGTATTTTTTTCTCCTTCTTTTTCTTTATAAATATATGTTTTAAACAAAAAAATTTCTAACAAAAAAAAATAATAAATCAAAAAAAAACCCCCCAAAAAAAAAAAAAAAATATTTAAATATATTTAATTTTTTTTTATTTTAGTTATGTGTTGCGTAGGAATATAGAAATCGTAAGCAAGACCAAGATATTTCGTTTAAGCATTTTACTTACAACAGCCTTAAGTCTCTGCAACCACTTAAATTTGGGATGCGTCTCAGGGAATTGGTTTTAAGTTCTCTGAAAATAGATTTCAACATGTACAAATAAATGCGTTAAAGAAAGCCCCCAACCCAATCACATACAAACTCTTCAGTCTTGGCGTTTGACGACATAGATTTAAGGGCACATCCTGAATGCCCGCACGATCTAGTTTTAGTATCTCCAGAGCATGACAGGCTTCCAGTTCAGGAAATGCACGTAAAGTTCGCACATCTGAAAGAATTCTGAAAAATCAATTGAAACAAAGTATCTTCGTGAGATGATTACACTTCAGTGGAGGCAACTTACAACTTCCTCAGCTTCGTCATGCCACGAAAGGCTCCTGATGTAATAATGGATAAAGGGTTGGCTCTCATATCCAGCATTTGCATACTTCGCGGCAATTCTGTATCGTTAATCCAGCGCAAGCGATTGCTGGTCATAGAACTGCAATTGCAAGAGAAGTAAAATTTAATAACCAGGTTTGCCAAGAAAAATATCTCAACCAGAAGGCAAGTGCCACTCGGTTGCAGCTGCAGCTGCATTTAAAAGTCAAGTTTGCAAAAAAAAAAAAGAAAAGGGGAAACAAAATTGTGACAACTGCAACACATGAAATAAGTACACATATTGTTGGGGTGACTACGTTTATCTTGGCCCCAAATATACAGACGAGACGGTAGGGTTTAAGTATCTGAAAGATATTCAGAACGAATGGATGGGTCGTTGGGTTCGAAAAAAAAGAAAGGACAAATGCTTAGCCTTCTCTTTGTGCTTTTTGTTGTATAAAAAGCCAGAAAAGCAAGGAATTTTCTTTGGCGCAATTATACTTTGTCGCGATTTGTTATCACTCATACGCAGTATTGCCTTGTTTTTAAAATTTGTTCATTTTTGAACAGTTGCTTCTGATTTGATTTAAAATTCCTTCTCAGAAGAAGTTAAGAAGAAGGAGTGGGTACTTTCACAAGGAGCTTCTTAATAAAGGCTCAACTTTGAAATTGTTCCAATTCTATGAAAATGTTGGCCAAAGATTGAATGAATACAAGAGCCTCCTCAGCCTTTACAAGTAAGCTAATTACAGAAAGACATAATCGTTTTGAGAAGGAAAAAAAATTAAAACAAGTAAGAGAGTTGCGGTCGAGTGCCCCCACAGCAAAATACCCTGTTTCAAGTAATTTGCATATCTTCGGTGTTTTTGCTCGGATCTTATCGTGGTATACAGAATAGACAGATATTGGGCCTTACTGAATATATATTAAGTCACTAGGTTCCAGCTTAAAAATTGTAGCTCTGACAGTTTTTCGCGGTTAGAAGAAGGAGGAGGAGGAATTTGCCAAGTCTGGAGCAAACTTGATCTGGGTACAGTATTACACCTACATATACAGAGAGAAAGACAGTTTTTCGCTGTTAATAGATGGAGGAGGAATTTTCCAAATCTGAAACAAACTCGATGTGGGTACAGTATACACCTACATACATGCCAAAAATGGTGGCTCTATCTGTTACAGTCTCTGAGATCGACGCGTTCATACAGACAGACAGACGGACATGGCTAAATCGACTCGGCTGTTTATGCTGATCAAGAATATATATACTTTGTGGGGTCGGAGGTGCTTCCTTCTGGCTGTTACATACATTTGCACAACTTCATGATCCCCTTTTTCTCATTTTTAATGAGAACAGGGTATAAAAAGGTGTGAGTGTCGGTAGCATTCATTGCTTTGACTTTGATGAGAAACATGATGCTTAATTTAAGGGCCAAAAGAACCAAACTAAAAGGGAGTTTAAGTACCAAATAACTCCCTAATAAGCACCATTTATGCACTGTTAAAACACTGTTCAGTCACTGTATAGTTACTGTTAAGTCACTGTTTTGTCACTGTTTAGCCACTGTTAAGTCACTGTTTAGTCACTGTTTAGTCACTGCTCTATCACTGTATCGTTAATGTTCAGTAACTGTTTCGTTACTGTTCAGTAACTGTTTCGTTACTGTTCAGTAACTGTTTCGTTACTGTTCAGTAACTGTTTAGTCACTGTGTTCAGTAACTTCATACTCACTGTGTTTACTCACAGTTTAGTTACTGTTTAGACACTGTTTAGTAACTGATTATTCACTGTTTCGTAACTGTTTAGTCACTGTGTTCAGTAACTTCTTAGTCACTGTATTTAGTCACTGCTTAGACACTGTTTAGTCACTGTTTAGTCACTGATCCCCTCTTTCTACCACTTTCCCCCTCTTTCCATGGAATCTTCTTAATTCCCTTCTTCCCCCTTAAACTTATAACCTTATACCTATCAAGGATTAGAACAACAAACAAATGAACTTTCATTTGTATTTCTTCTAATGCAAGTTTTTTCGTTTGCTACATTTATCTACTTTAATTGGCTGCATTCCACTTCGCCCCAAACGGAGTCTACTGAATTGCTGACGCTTACTTGAGATTTCTAATCCTTTTAAATTTGGCCAAGAAAAAGTTGAATTCTTTTTCCCACTCAACCACGAATTTATTTGCCAGCTTAATTCCCCAATCATTTGGATGTGGATGTGAATGTGGTGAGTGCAGCACAGCGTGGCTTTTATCGCCACATTTAACATGCTCATAATTATCCTGTTTACCAGAAATTGAATTTCTCCCCAAGGAAGCAGCAGCAGTAGAAAAAAAAATAGAAAAGTCAACTTGCAATGGCACAGAACAGCAGAGAGTGCAACTTGCAGTTGTAGTCAGGAAGAAGGAATCCTCCACTTGGTGGTCGTAAATTCACTAAGTAATGATGCGTTATGATTTTTGGTTTCCGCTTGTTTGCCGCCTGACAGAGTTGGCAAGTCAACAACAGGCATCACAATCTCTAGCAAGGGGAGCGGCAAACCCAACTAGTTTGGCTTATCTGAGGGCAGGCACCTGCTCAAATGAAGGAGAGAGAAAGACAAGATACTTACAGCTCCTGCAGCTGTGACAATTTGTTGAGTCCTTCGGGCAAACTGCTTATTAAATTATCATCCAGTTCTCTGTAAGAAAAAAAAGAAAATAGAAACGAATATTTGAAGTGTGTTTTATATATTCGATTTGCATAGTCTTGTTGAGCAGGGTCAGTTAGGTCAAGTAAATTTATGCATGAAATTCCAACAATGTGACCTTTTATCCTCAGTTAAATCTTTTGCTACTGAAAGAAAATACTGTAAATAGTCTTGAAACAGTTTAATACATTCCTCTGGCGTCCAACGTGGGGCTACTGACAGTGCCCTAAGCAGCTGTTATTGCCACCCCTAGGGGGTGAAACTCGCATAACTGCATTCTCAGCACAGCTGCTTTACCCAACCAACCCACTCTGTTTTACATATGAAAGTCACGCTTATTTCCCTATTTTTGCGTGTGATGAAGTAGCTGGAATAGCTTGTCATAAATCTCCAGCAAATGTGAATGCACACGAAACATTTTCTTCATTCTTTCAACGTTGGATTTACGAGTTGCACGTTGAAAGTTTTTCACTTTCACTTGAGGCATTCCCAAGTCTGTCACCCACTACATACATTTGCATATTTGTCTGCTGTCTCTTACCCGGTTGGGTAAGGTTTCAACACACCGAAAAAGAGCGCGCTCAAAAATATGCAATGTAAAAGCCAAAAATTTGTGGTAAACAGCGACGACGACGACGACGATGACAATTTAAGCTGTCGGAGCGAAACGAAAGTTTTACCAAAACTCTTGGAAGCAAAATTGAAATTTATTGAAGCCATGGCCAAAAACGGATAAACACCATTTCCACTTGCCTCATGTACTTGCATCGAGTTGTTTGGTCATACTCTGCAACCGAAAAGGTGTCTTGGTTTTTACCAGAAACTCAGCAGACCTTCACTTAAAAATGTCTATCATCCAACTTTTTTCAGTGATTGGTGCGTATTTCACTTATTATTTTTATGAAAAAACTAAAACTTTATTTCGGATAGAGTATTCCACTCTACTGCACTTCATTCCAACATGTCCCTTCCTATTTGATATCAATTGCAGTTTTCTGGGTCGCATGGTGTCAGTGTGGGTTGTCATGTCTGTCCTCGTGTCTTCGTGTGGATTGCTTAAAGTATTTCTATTTGTGTTGGATTTTTGTTTTTCGTCTTCGGTTACTTACAAAACTTTTAAAGCCGTTAAATTCTTGAGGGCTCCCGCAGAGATTTTCATGATTTGATTTCGCTTCAGTAAGCTGCAAACATTCTCAACAAATAAAACATACAATACATAATCATATATATATTGCTTGTAATATATACTTACAGCACGATCAAGTTTGGCATTCGTGGAAAGTCCTCGTCATTTATTATTGTCAACAAATTGCTGCCCAAATTGCTGTTGATAGTTGAAAGCAGACACAAAAAATTATGAGTAATCGCCATGGTTAAGTTTTTTATGAGTCTTCAGTTTCATTTCATTTCATTCATGAATTCATATTTTACTAGATGAGTAGTTTGAGGTTGTAAATTTGTTAGAAGAAGAGTTCATAGAGTAGAAACATGCGCATAAAATTAGTATTTATTTGGTGATTTAGTTAGTGTTGAGTAGCATTAAATTAAAGAACAGAATTATTGCAGAAAAGCATTCTTTGAACTTAATTTATGGACCAAACATTAAAGCAGGCTATAAATGCAATTAAAAATACTTTATAAGAGAAAATTAAATATTCAAACAAAGGTTAGGTACGAGTAAAAGTAAATCAGGTCTGTATTATTGTAATTAACATAAATTTTATAAGATTTTCTACAACCGTAAAGTTATCAGTATCTGTGTTGGCGTTTCGTTTCCCTAACACTTATTGCAACCGACAAATGCGAATTATGTTAACAGTATAAAGTAATTTATAATTGTTTAATCTATGCCATTAAACTTAATTTAAGTTTTGCATTCTGGACCTCATACAGCAGAATATGTAGAATATGTTTTCAATACGATTTAATGGCTTTGTTCACCTGCATACATCAAACATCAAAAATCATACATCAAACACCAAAAATTAACATCATCCATCGAAAAAATAGTTGATTGGCTTATGCTCAACGCTTTGATGGAATTTTTAGTAGGAAGTTTTTTAGGAAAAAATAGTATGCGTGAAAGCTATCGTTTTTACTTTAAATGACAGATTAAATTTTTCTTTTTTTCTCATCCATCAAAATCAGAAAAATTAGCAACTATGTTTGCACATCACATTCGTTCACCGCAACAATCGAACTAAATCCATCGATTTGTGCTTGTGAACACGGACAATATTTTCAGGTTAAAAAGCTTTCAGATATGTAAAGGGCAGCATTAGATCGTGTCTCGAAAGAACAAATCCCTTATATTGCACATCAGACAATGTTCTAGCTTTTTAAAACTTATAACCATTATGTGAACTGTTTCTTTTTTCAAACAGAAATAACACGGTTTCGCTTTAGGAGGTCCGAAATTAACAAGTTTATGTTCAATATGTTTAACAACCAATTAACTAAATCGAGTCCATGTATTTTTGAGCTGAAACTTCAGAATACTTATTTCAGTTACGTTCTAAAAAGTTTCATTAAAATTAAGTATTTGCTTTGATCTTATTGTTAATGTTTTAAGCAAGGCTGGCGGTACAGACCCCCGAACCCCGAAGAATCGGTTGGGTTAGAGATTTCAGGGTCCATCAAACAGTACCACGAATCACACCCTCTAATTTCAAGACCAGTCGAACCTGATCCCGAGCAGGACCCCTTCTGCTTATAATAAGGTTATTCCATTTGGAAGTCTATCAAAACTCAAACAGCGACGTAAATAACGTAAAAGTTGAATTGTTAAATGAAGAGCAAACGTCGCATATTAATTTACCAGGGATGAAAACCGCTCGAAAATAACTACTGGTTCGGTTTAGTGGTTCACACAGTTTTCGAACCACCGCTTCGGTTCATCGACTGCTTTTTGGGCTTTCTGAACCGCGGTTTCGGTTCGGTTTAGGTAAACGCTTTAAACCATCAAACGCTTCGATGCAATTAACAATCCATATTTTTCTTACTTACTAATGGAATTTAGTCCCTACAACAGAGTTGTTTGGAAAGCATTTTCAACTCGTCTTTTCTTATCGACAAGGGCGTAGCCAACTTTCCGAAAAGGTGGGGTCAGCTGTGCCTGGACTTTTCTTAAATATTTCTTAAACTATATTTTTCAACATTAAATAATTAGATCAAGATGCATTCGATATGAAATGAGAAACCATCTTCAAAATAATACAGATGATGGAAAAGTAACGCGTTACTCAGTACTCAGAACTCAGCAGTATGAAGGAAATAATCGCATACAATCTGCATTACTTTGCTATGTGCATGGCCGCTTTGTAAACGGGCTGCCGACAACCTGCATTACTAGGTAATAAGGATGTATGCCAGAGCCGAACTTCCCATTACGAATGCGAACATTATTTTTAAAATTGTAATGCAGATTGTTCGCAGTCTGTATGTTTGCGATTACTATCTCTCTAACGAAAATCAGCGATTGCAGTGCGTTACATTTTCGACAGTCGTAATGCATATTTTCTACAGAACACGTTGAGCTCTGCGCCGCTGGGTATACATTAGACTGGCAGTAAATCAGGCAAAAACCGGTGATGATTGAACAGAAATGCTCATGAAACAGCTTTACGGTCAAGTAGCGTCCTTTGTGGTGTGGTGTGTTCCTGTTTTAAATTTAGGTGCAAGCATAAGTTGACCTCGAGCCGGAAAAAAGATTTTATTTTTATACACTTGAAAAGTGTATTATAATTTTGCCCAGAAGTTTGCAACGCATAGAAGGAATCATCTCCGACCACATAAAGTATATATATTCTTGATCAGCATGACGAGCTGAGTCGATTAAGCTTTGTCCGTCCGTCTGTCCGTCTGTCCGTCCGTCCGTCTGTCCGTCTGTCTGTTTCTACGCGAACTAGTCCCTCAGTTTTGGAGCTATCGAGCTGAAACTTTGCACAGAGTCGTCTTTTTACTGCAAGCTGCTAATATGTCGGAACCGACCGGATCGGATGACTACTTCTTGTAGCTGCCATACAAATGTTCGTTCGGAAAATGGATTTTAGTAAGAAAAGCTGTTTTGTTCTCAATATACCTGCTCTCAAACACGGTCATGGGTAATATGTAATGTTTTTAAGCTGATCTGCGAAGTTTGGTCGAAGTCGCTAACCGTTGAGACAAGCTATTTCAAGTGTATCAAAACTTCGGTACAGACGAAGTTAGCTTTGCCTTTCTCGTTTTTTAACTAATCTAGAAGAATACCCTTTTTTTCAAGCCTACTATGAAAACTTCACAAAGTTTGCTTCATCGTGTAAGTTACGCTGCCTTCGCACGAAGCTGCCTTACAATAACAGCTTCATGGAGATAATTTCGCTCGGCTCTCATCAGCTAAGCATAAGCAACTAAGCAAAACGAGCAAGCTATCAGGGCGAGGTGTCTTGTTGTTGCGTTAGACATTTTACCACAAAGATTAAACGAGAGCGTAAGTTAAAGTCGGCTGTAATCGACTTCGATATACCCGTTACTCATGAGAAAAAATGTTCAATAGCCTTTCTGTGTTCCTGAGGGACACATACGAAAAGTGTGCAACATTTTATAACTCGCTATTTATTATCCGATCTTGATGAAAGTTTCAGGGATTATACTGATTCCGAATGTAAATTTAGGTTTTTATGCTTGGTCAAAATTTAAATCAAACTTGATCTGCGTGCAGACCATAGGAGTCTACCTGTCAAATTTGGTTGCTCTACCTCTATTAGTCTCTGAGATCTAGGGGTTCGTACGGACAGACGGACAAGGCTATATCAACTCGGCTGTAGATGATGATCAAGAATATATATATATATGGTCGGATATGATTCCTTCTGCCTGTTACATACATTAGCACGACTTTAGTATACCCTTTTTACTCTACGAGTAACGGGTATAAAAGGAAAGAGGGACAAAAGTGCACACAAGAACGCATACACACTTGCAGTTGACTAAGGCACTCGTGCAACACACATATGTACATAAGCAAGAGACAATTTCGGCTCATGAACACAAATGCTTAAAGATAGCCAAAAAAAACTTTCGTTGATTGAGCAAAGAGCACGTTGACAAAAGACTGATGTAATATATTTTTGTCGTGTCTGTTTAATTGTGTCCGAGGGTGATTATTTTTTTTTTGACAGCCTGTAAAAAGGGAACACTTTTGGCGAGATCTGGTTTTAAGTATGGTAAATTGTATAATTTTGAAACAATATTGTTACCAATCTGCAAACTACCAATAAAAGAAATTTAACTATCTAATAATATAGCCCACAAGGAACATTCTGAGATTCAAAAGTTCTAAGAACTTTGAAGAAGCAGAAATTTAGTCAATAATTATTTTTATTGTCATAATTTACCGCTCAGCAGAAAGCAACTCGCAATTTTGAACACCCTATTCTACAAGATCTGTGAGTGAAATCTAAATTCTGTGAAGTATAATCTAAATTGATTTATTCTTTTTAAATATTCCGTTTCAGGCGTATGCGCTTGATCTTAGATCGATTTTCAAAACAGAATTTGTTGGCAAGTCCACTCAGACAATGTTTTCACTTTTTTCATATTTGAATATTGTTATTTTATTGTTATGTGGCAGGGTGTGGCGCAGCGGTTAGTGTGTCGGCCTGGTGTGTGGGAGGCGTGGATCTAATCCCGCGTCGTACCATCTAATAAATAGTATTTTCTTTCTTTAGAAAGAAACCTTCACCAGCTATTGGCGTTAGCTGTGAAGAAACTAGCCATGAAAAAGCTTTTCAAACTTTGCTTTCTTTTGTGCGAAAAATTATACGCACACACGCCAAGAGATTGAGAGAAGCTTGGCTTGGCCCTTGCGGCGAAAAGCCAATTTCACATTTTACCTTGTTATTTTAGTCATGGGAATCTAATTTGTGGCTGCAAATGACCTAGAACTGAGTTCTTCTTAATAGATTCCCCAATTTCCCCAGCAGCAACTGTATTTAACATCAATTTTCCAACATTCATATTCAGGTTATTCAAACCAAAAAAAATGTATTAGCACAATTTGAACAGCAACAAAAAAAAGTTAGTCTAGTTAACAGACAAAAGTTAAGTTCCTTAAATTATAAATTTTAGTTTTCATTCCACAAACCACGAATTAAATTCATATCCTCAGCCACAAATTTGTCTAATTACACATGCAAAAAAAAAAAAACCAAAAAAAATGTTTAGTCAGAGCGAAAAAAAAACAAATTTTCCGTTGCAATAAATATTCATTAGCAAAATCCAACCAAATTGGGATTAATTTAAACAAAAATTTTGGCATGCCAAATTCAAAAGGGTTTAAAATAGCAAAAGAAAATTAAAAAACACATCTCACAGTGCTTCGAGTGTTTTAAGTCCGGCCAATGCATTTGTGGGTATGCGATAGAAGAGATTGCCCTCAAGACGTAAAGTGCGAAGTTTCTGCAAATGGCCCAGACAGTCACCGTCCAGGCTGACCAGGGCGTTGCCATTCAATTGGCTTTGGCAGGGGCGAAGCAAAAGTATCGAAATTAAAAAATATATATATGTATGTATGTATGTATGTATGTATGTACGTTTAGATGTATAATTGCTGTGCGAGGCTTCGCTTTGGCTTTGTTGATTCGTGTTGCATACTTACAGGCTGGCCAGCTGTCCCAATCCTTGAAACGATTGCGGGGCCAACGATTTAAGGCCACAATTTTGCAAACTTAGACGTTTCAATTTACCCAAACCATAAAATGCATACGGATCCATATTAATGATGCTATTGTCCGACAAAGTTCTGCAAATAGAAAAGAAAGTGAAGAAAGCCCTCCCTTGGTCAACAAAAGGCCAGTAAAAGTGCAGGAAATTGCAAGGATAAGCACAAGCAGTAATTAATCGTGTTCAAGTAATTTATTTGAGAAGGGGATGGATCTGCTTAGGGAGTGGGTGTGGTTGGATAGAGAATGGGTCAAGTGTTGACCGCTGTGATTTTGTTTTTGTTTTCTTTTTTTTTGGTTGGCTGTGAAATTGAATAATGAGCGAAACACACGCCCTTGTCTCCCTGCTAGTACATAGTAGAAATTACGAAAGTTTTCATATTTTATAACGGACGAAATTGTACACCCCCCGGGGAGTTGGAAGTTGGAGTTGTGTGGTGATTTATAAAGCTTCAGTTAATTCAAATATCAATTTTTCTTTTACTTACAGCTCCTCCAGATTTGGCACCATAAAAAATGAGTTGGCCTCCAATTTGGTTAAGTTATTGTTGCCCAAATCTCTGTGGAACAGACAAATAAACAAATTAAAAACTCGCCAAGAAGAGAGAAATGCATATTTCAGTCATTTATCAAATTCAATAAGTCACTTAGCATTGCACAGGGGCGCAGTGGATCTCGGCAATTGAGTTCGAAACAATAACTGTTGGACTTTTATCCATTTGGACCTTTGACCACAATGTGCGTTGTACGAAATAGAAAAAAGGAGGCTTAAAAAACTGCTCGCTGTGCGCCATCAATCAAATTGGCAAGCATATTGAACTAACCTATCCCCTCCGCTGGGGGAAAATGGCATATAAATGAAGATGAACTGCCGCAAACTTGCCAAATGCTCCCCGTTACATATATCAAGTCAAGTTGCTGAATCATAATTAAAGTACTGGCCGGCGTTAATTAATAAATTATTTATTTATTTATCTATCTATCTATCTATCTATTTATGTATGGCCCGTTCAAATCGTTGGCCATTAATCAGTTGCAACTTTTGGTTAGCCCAAAACTCCTTTGAGAGATCTGGTGGCGGCGGCAAGAAAACGTGACTCACATACGTGATGTCGTCTGCTGTCTGTCGCTCATGTTGATGTCGATTGCGAAATGCCGCACAACGTGGCGTATGTGTAATTAGATTAAACCGCATGCCAAAACAGACACAAAACCGAATCGAAGTCTGCGAAATTGACTTGTAATTAGACGACGATGAAATGAGGAATGCATGCGTCAAAATGCCTATAATCGCTTAATAACGCCCAACATGTTTTGAGCGATAGAAATTGTGTTAATGCGTTGACTCTTATGGTTAAGTTGATTGACATCAAGAGCGCTTAAGGTATGACTGGTCCTAGAGATTTCTCCAATGAACTTCAAACAATGCCCTTGTGAATGTTGGAAACATAACCGAAAAACGATAACTTTTCCCAATGATCTGCTGAACCCGAAGCCAAAGCAAATCTATTAGAAAAGTTTTGTTTTATGAGTTTCAATTATCTCCCCAGTTTAACAAATCAAATAAACAAAAAACGGACCAAATATGGATATTAACCCATTTTACGCGGCGCTGCACGAAGTTTTTTATTTAGAGGTTAAAGCAACTTTTCTTGGGAAATTAGGACCCAGTAAACACGAATTCGAAGTCAAAAAAATTCTACCTATGATAGTTTCGCCAGATGAGATGGTTCAATTACTCGAAAAGTCACATTCACAGGTGTATTAAAGTCCCCTAGTACTACTATTTCCACGGGTTGTATTATTACGGACTTTTTTCGACCTTTTCTTAAAATTTTACATTACTTTCGGAATAAAATATTTATAGTTACGTGTTTTATTTTTGTTTGTTTGTTAAAAATTCATCTTTTTGTAAGGTTTTTTTCAACCACCACCTGGACCCCACCTGCAAGGTGGATGGTGTCCGCAATAATTTTTATCTGAAAGCCAATGAAATTTACTACAGTATAATGTAATTACGTAAACAATTGGTTTCACTAGATCCTACAGAAAATTTTTTAAAAGAAGGAAAAATGTGTTAAAGGGGCTTAAACTTTTTCTGATTCACTGACTTTTTTTAATTCACTGACTGATTCACTGACTGATTGGCAATCATCGCACAGCCTAAACGGTAAGAGATAGAAAGCTGAAATTTGGACGGGAGTTTCTGTTAGTGGTGAAAGTGCGTTCTAAGACCGGGTTTTGGAAAATTCCACCCGGAAAAGTCGGAAAAGCGTCGGAAAAGTTTGTATGGGAAAAATGTTATTTTTCATCCGATTTACTTGAAACTTGGTTTGTATGCAAAGTACGCGAAATAATTCGACACGTGTTTTCCCGATTAGGAAAATTCTGCATGGAAAAAAATATTTTTCATCCGGTTGGCTTCAAAATCGGTTTGTAAGGATGGAATACGAAATAGTTTGAAATGTGATTTTCTGAAGTTGGAAAATTTGACCTGACGGTCGGGAAATTCCCAGAAAATTTTATATGCAAGATAACTATTTTCATCCTATTGACTTGAAACTCGGTTGGTAAGGAAAAAAATTAGATTTTTTAAAGTCGGAAAATCCGCCCCAAGGCGTGAAAATAATAACTATTTTTCATCCGATTAACTTGAAACTCGGTTTGTAAGGTCAAAATGAGAGTTCATTTGTGTTTTCATTTTCTGATGTTGGAAATAACGTTGGTATGCCCATTGCGAAGTGAATGAGATGTGGCTAGGATGTGAGTGGGAAGTGTGTGGTTAGTTGTTTTGGAAGTGGGTAGAAAGTGTGTGGTAAGTGGTTGTGAAGTGGGTGGAATGTGGAGGGAAAGGGGAGTGATGTGGGTGGGATGTGGGAGGGATGTGGGTGGAATGTGGGTGGTATGCAGATGGGAAGTGGGTGGGATGTGGGTGGGAAGTGGATGGGATGTGGGCGGGAAGTGGAAAGGACGTGGGTGGGATGTAGATGGGACGATGGCGGTATGTGGGTGGGATTTGGGCGGGAAGTGCATGGGATGTGGGTGGTAAGTGGGTGGTACGTGGATGGTAAGTGGGTGGAATGTGTGTGGTAAGTGGACGTGAAGTGGGTGGAATGTTGGCTGATACGGGTTCTATCCTGTTGAAGGCGCAGCGAAGCGCGACGGGTTAAATGCTAGTATAAAAACAATCAAACTCAAAAACCAAAAGCACAATGTTTTGTTCTTGGACGTACTTAAATTAAGTATGAAACATTTTAGAATTAAAAAAGTCTGTTAATGATTTAAAAATGAGATCACACGTGAATCAAGAATTTATCGTACTTACAGTAAGCCGAAATATGTAAAAAGTGCGTTCTTAGTTTAGGTACAAAATATTTTGGATGAAGAACAAAATAGACACCAAAAAGTGTGCAACGGAAATTGCAAATTATCTTAAATCAAATCTGCTCTTTAAATTCCCGGCTGGCTCTAACGCTTTGGTTATGGTGTGAGGGAAGTTTTCTGACGTCTTTGGTTAATTTTAATTTTCATTGGATTTTCCAGCCTTATTTGATTTAATACTGAGGCATATTTTCAAGAACCAATTGGAAATAACTTTAGAATTGAACGGGCTTAAGCTGAAAACATTTTGTGCCAGATTTATAAACTTTTGTTTTGTTTGGTTTGTATTACAAATCGCTTTCTAAGCAAAAATCGACCGAAATCGTTGGGGAATTGTGGAGTTTTTTAAAAGCAAACATGGGAAAATGCCGTACTTCAAATAAGAATTTTGTATTTGAATCAAGTATCTTCGAACTTACTGTACTTTTGACACCGTTTCTACATGATTGAAGTTTTTGGTATTTTTGTGAGTTTACGAGTTAGTTTAGCAAGAAAAACTTTAAAACATAGTTCGAAAATATGCGTTGATAGTTATTTCTTTTTATTCATTTGAATTTATTAATCTGCAACAATGTAAAGTACTCAGTATTCGGAAACCAATAAAAGCTGTAAAATTTCATAAATTTAAACATTCGGGTTGCCAACTTGTGACAGCTAAAATGGTATCCCACTCTACTATTCTACAGTTGTGTAACAGCAATTTCCAATTGTAGAGTAAAATTACTGAAAACTTAGTAAGAAAGGTGCTTAGGGAGGAGTCTCCGGTTGTGAACAAGCTCCGGTTGTGGCCAAAAATCATCACTTTATATACATGCCTACAAATTTTTTTCCATTTGTCTAGAACAATAGGTTACTTCAGATGAAAGTTAGCTAGAGTCTCTAGCTTTACAATGATGTTCAAATCACCGCATAATGTTGACTTGGAAAAAAGTTATTAGTGAAAAACGCTAGTGTGTCCACAACCGGAGACTCTCCCCTACTGTAAACATCGGTAAATATTACTAACTATGTGGGTAGGCGTATTTCTAAACGAGATTTTCGGTTACATTTACTATTGCAATAGTTGTCTTTGCATGAAGGTTTACAGTAAAATTTTATTCATTTTACCGACTTTTTGTGGGTTGGCGCATTTCAAACCCACAATATCGGTTAAGTTTACAAACAGTTTGTTTGTGTATACACCGAAAATCAGCACACAGAAAAAATCGGTCCCATTAAAACATTTAATTCAGTTTATTAGGTAGGAAGTTCCGGCTGGCCCCATTTCGGAGCCACACATAGACCATATGGTCCTCAGTAAGGCCAGGTGCTTTTTTCTGTACCATTTCAGTTAAAAATCCTGGAGGATTTTTGACGTTTTGGCCAATGCCAATAATTGTTAGGGGGAACTTTTCGTGGCTATTGCTGAGCAGCTGCAGATGAGGTGTTCTAGAGTTTCTACGACTCCAGGTTTCTTACATTTCCTTTTTTTCCTTTTCGCGTGAGTGGCATTAAGTTTATTAAAAAATACAAGAAAACAAATCTTATTTGTGGCTATTCAAAAGACTCAAAGAACCCGAGCAGAACTTGTTTCAGACACGCTAAGAGTTTTTACTATAAAGTATTAGAACGTTTTTATAATGTCCACAAATGGTGTGGAAAAAAATTATTAACTTCTCTTTGTAAGTGATTTTAATAAAGAAATATTCTATCTTCAATTTGTGGCGCCAACTGAAAGCGATATTTGACCCTTGTATGGCTTCCATATGAAGGCCAAGGCGCTTAATGAAAATCACAGATTAAAATGTTAAGTTTCTATCGTTTCTCCCTCAAATAAGAAAATCATTTCAATAAAATATCATACGAAAATATTTATAGTTATCCCCATTCGAATACTCACAGTAGTTTTATTTCGCTGGGCAAATTGACTGGCACCGCCAATATGCCAATGCTGCGGCAACTCAATTTCAGATTTTCCAAATTTCCACTGCAATGACAGTGCTTCTGTTGCCACATCTCACAGACCGAGTGCAGTGTGCGCTGCTGCTGATGTGATGGGTGGCCAGACGAGGTGGAGGAAGTCACACTGCCATGATATTCCTTTAAAGATTTCTCATACAGAATTTGAGCCTCACGTTCGGGATCTGCCGAGGGTAACATAACATTCTCTCTTATGCCGGGCGGAGTGGGCGTGGCAGTGGGCGTTGTTAACATTCTAGTTACAGTAATTTGGCTAAATTGTTCACTAAGTTGTTGTGGCTGTTGCTCCGATGTAGTTCGATACGGTTTCTCTTTGGTTTCATCACTTAAGACATCGTTTACCCTAAGGCTAGTCGATGTCGTCGCCGTGACTGCTTGGATTAGCAGCAAGAAGAGGAGGAGGAGGATGGGAAGGAGTCCAATTCCTCTGCCGTTGCTCTGCTGACGCCGGCAATGCGCTGCCATCGTCGCAGTTGTTGATTGATGCTGTCAAGCATTTGTCATTTGATGACAGTTTTGTGTGCAATTCGTTTCTCGCTCATGATTTTCTGTTGCTTTTGCTGGCGTCGTTTTCTTTAGCGCTTAGCTCACTCACTCACTTTTGCGTGTGTATTCAATTTGATTTGATTTATTTTATATATATATTTTAACTATTATAGCCGACGGTTGGATCAGATGCATTTCACTGTTTGAAAGGGGGTTTTATGTTACCGGCAAATCAAATGTTGGTTGGGTCAAAGCCATAATTATTTTAATGAGCCATTCAAATCAGCTTCACACATTCACTAAGCCTTGTTTCTTGTCAAGAACAAAAGCTTTACTAAGAATGACAAATTCGAAGGTCTCAACACTTTCCTCGTTCGTCATAATTAATGAGTTCTGTTGACAGTTTTAGATTTGCAATGGACAAAAATGTCACCAAAATAGATATATTTCCCATCATCTTGGCCAAGCACGAGCCTTCTTTTACCTCGCACATTTTCGCTCGAAATGATTTATGGCATGTTTATGTTCCACTGACCTCGCCAATAGCAACCAAATAGCAAAAGAAAGATAAACAACAAAAACAAAAACGATGACGACGATGATTTTCAATTGCTTCTTATCGAATCTGTGAAGCATTTTATAACTTTTTGTTGTCCATTTCCATTCATGAATAATAATTCCGCTAGTTTTTGTTTAATTGTAAACACAAAGCCAACAAACAAAATTGAATTCAATTGTGTTAATTTGTCTATGAATTTCGATTATCAACACTTAATTTTGTAGTGGATTTTCAATATACAAAAGGGAAAGAGTTTGAACAGTTGAGGAAATTGAATTCTTATAACTCAATGGGTTGTATTTCATTTAGAGGGAACCAGAGATTAAAACCGTAACCATTAACCGCTAAAAACCCTTAGTATTTTTAAATTATAAATTTCCGTATTGCTGGATATAGGGCTTTTCAAGTAAAAATTTCTATAGTAAAAATTTCGGTACGTATTGATTCATAAAAATTGGCTCGGGTTTTATTTTTCTCCCAATTTCGCTAATGGGTACAAAGTAGAGGGAAACAACCAAAAAGAGACAAAACAGCTAAATATTTACACAAATTGTTGATGTTTGCGCGATCACATTTTCCACGTTACTCTCTTCCTCTGAATGTGAATAAAAAAGAAAGCCTTAAACATGCTTATGTAAGAGAAAAATGTTTCTGGTACGCCATCATCTTGACAGTTTTTCAACTTGGCGCCGGTAACTTGAGAGGTTGCGCTTTGATATTGACAGTGGATATAAGAAAGAAACGTACAATTTTTATTAGCTTTTCAATTCTTGACAAGATTTCTTGTGGACACTACTTGTACAGTAACATTTTTTAAGTGCGCTATGCCTTGGAAAAAAAAAATAATTTTCGGAATTGTTTTTTTGTGAAACAAATTTGAGTAGGTGCAGTAGCTACATACATACTGGACGTGAAAAGATTTGTTTGCGAAATAGAGTGTATATAGGTATTGTCTGTGTGTTGTTGTTGTTAACTTTGTGTTTAAAATAGAGAAGGGAATTTTTCAATTCCCTATTACATGTTCATAGGCCAGTGTCAGTTGTTGTGTCTTTCCGTATCAGTCTGTTTCACTTTGTCGTATGCTTGCTTAAGCTAAGGTCCCACAGGCAAACAAAATTTGAACACATTGTGCAAACAAAGTTGGCCTTGAACTATAAATGTTTGCGTAAAACAAATTTGGTGTTCCCCTGAGCAAATATTTGCTCTTGTCAAATATTTCCCCTCCGCAAATGATTTGCGTTAGTGTTCCACACGTAGGAAATTTTTATTATACTTTCTTTGCCCAATCTACTAAATTTATAAATCAAGTACTGTTTGTTTGAGCAAATAATATAATTTTTGAAATAACACAACAGAAAAAGCAGCGAACAATTACAATAATTGAATAAGGTATCGCAAAAGTGTTATACAGGGTTGCCCATATTCGACGGACCCATGTTTTTTTTAAAAAAATCAAAGAAAAAAATAAAAATTTGGCGGTTGGCAATCTTAATCATTTAATTTGTTCCAAGTAGATTTGTTTTACATCAATTTTTGAATATGATATCTCTCAAATGGCCGCCTCTGGCGTTGTGGCGTATTGTGCCCTTTTTGCAGCATTTTCCATCGATTTCGCCAACATTTCGCCGGAATAGCGGCTATTTCTTCCGAATGTTGTCCTTGAGCTCTTCTACGGTCCTTGCTTGTTAACGTAAACCTTTGACTTCAAATATCCCCACAGAAGAAGTCACGGCGTCAAATCGGGCGACGCGGCCAGTCCAAATCACCACTTTTCGACATCAAACGGCCCGGAAACAATTTCTTCAGAAAATCGTTGTTAGCGACTTGTTGCGGTGGAGCGCCGTCTTGTTGAAACCAGAACTGCCTCATACGCTTTCGACGAATAATTGGCATCACAAAATTGGTCATCATGTCGCGATAACGCTCCTGGTTGATGGTAACAGCATGGCCATTTTCATTTTGGAAGAAAAACGGCCCAATACCGTTTTCGCACTAACGCCGCACCAAACTGTGACTTTTTCGTCTGGAGGCACTTCTTGAATCTCCTGAGGATTTCCAGTGGCGTAAATACGGCAATTTTGCTTATTTACGGTCCCATTCAACTTTAATACATTTTTAATTTTTAAAAGCACGTTGAGTTTTCACAATTAACTTGTTCTGTTGAATGTAAATTTCAACTATTTCAGAGCGCTCGCGTGGCGTGTATTGTTCCATGGTAAAAATCTGCTTGGACTGACGCTTCAAACGCGGTATGTCATTAAGCGATCTGACATCTCTGTCAAAAGTTATGGCGTTGCCAGATGGGTCCGTCGAATATGGACAACCCTGTATAACCGTAACCACATTTTAACACTTTTAATATTTTCTTGACATTTTGTACGATACTTTTTTAACCGTTTTACCTATTTAATACATGATTTCTACTTATTCACCTAGATGTATTCTCTATTTTAAAGAAGTAGCGCTAATTTTTAAATTTGTTAGCTTTTCACAAAATCTTATGAATTTCGTGCCAAATTTAGCCCAACAACCATGAGCTTTAACAAAAGTAAACTTTAAATTTTTTTTACCCTCTCCTGCACAACCATTCTCAAACGCACACAAAATTCAAATATTTACGTTTATATTTAGTTTACGATATGGAAAAGGTAAAGTGAAGTGAAAACAAAACCAAAAGAACGGTAAAAAACGGTAGGGCAAACCAAATGCTCACACACGTGCAGGGATTGTGATTGTTTGTTCAAAATTTGGCAGATTGCTAGAAGAAAATGTTCGAAATAGAGTCTCATAACTTTGGCGAGGTGAAGGCGGATGGCGGCTGCTCTAAAGTGTTTGGTGTGCGGGTGTGTGTGTGATGGAGTGCCAATAAGCAGCTAACAGGATTTTGTTTGCTCATGATTTAATATGCATAAACTTTGGGCTGCTGATAAGGGGGCAAGTTGAGATGGGTTGATGTGAACGGTTCGGGCCATCGATATGGAAATAAAACTTATGCTTAAAAATTAGTCTATCACCTTGGCCTAGATTCCTTTTCCATATCAAACTAATCATTTGAACTCGTCAACTGTGCGACCTGTGGGTAGCCTTTTATTGTATACGTCATTCTGGGATTTCTGGTTTGGTAAACATATTTTAGCGTAGCAAGTCTTAAGTTGTTTTTAAAATTTTAAATAAGCCATTGTCCTCCCGTCCTCAAGGATAGTAATACAAAGGAAGGTGGCATCAACTCAAATATTGAGGATAGAGCTCAATTTCGCAGAAGGGGCAAAAAAAAAAGATGAGCTAGGCCTAGAACACACTAAAGCTGAGTGCAAAACTTATTCTACAATCACAGCCTTGTATAAGGTATTTGCAACTGCAAAGCCGAACATTCAGTAAGATCGGGTGAGAAACAAACATCACCCTTAAATCCAAATCTTCATGCAGTCGTCTCAAAGGGCGTTCAATAATAAAACACGACATTCCCTTTATTTTAAAGAAGCTTTAAGTGGCAGCAAATTGCACTTGCACCGATCGGCCCCGGTGTCAAGTTCTCATTAAAGGCCTTTAATAGACCGTAAAAGAATATCAAGTTTTTAATTTCAGGTCATCAGCAAACTTAACTAGGTATGCGGAGAATATGATCTCCTACGAGGAAGACCAGGGGGCTAATACCTACTTAAGAGAGGGAATGATTGCACTAGTTTACAGCATTTCCGATCCCGACCATTTGACAGTCATTTCATATGTAAATCTCTTCGCTGAGTCCAAAAATGCAGTTCAAATATTTTTTAGTGGGGCCGTTTTCGAGAAATCGCGGAAAAGCTAGTTTTTAGATTTTGAAAAAAGTACCTTTAGAAAAATGTGTATATCTTCAGTATCAGTTCATTCATTATAAAATGGTAATGCTTATTTATTCATTCATACACCACTCCTTTTAATGCAATGTTGCCGATAAAAGCCTTTATAACGCCGAATTCAAGCACCGGACTAAGAAGTGGTGTATGAATGATAATAAACTATTTACACTTGCAGGCAGTTCGAGTTTGTTTTCAATTTTTGCCACGCCCCCTCTTGCAACCTCAATTTGGAAAAAACGTCATATCACCCACAGTTTTGTAGATGGATAAATCAATCCTTTAAGAGATGGTAATTATGATTTTGACGCCAGGTCTTGCTTATGCATGATAGTCTAGGGAGCTAGGGCGCCGTCATCCTTGAGTTGATTCAGTCTTCGAGGTCCCGAGCTCAAATCCCAGTAAAGCAAGTAAATAAAAATTTATTAATGGTTTCTTTAAATTAATCAAAGCTTAGAAAAAAGCACGTGGTGGTGTGTTGTTGGTCGGTCGTGTCTCTTCTGTGTTGTACAGGGTTTGATATTTTATATTTTTAAAACTAAAGCATTTGATAAAGTTTGTCATGACGAACTTTTATCTAAGCTTTCCGAGCTTGGCTTTCATTCTTCCATCCTTAATTGGATTGAATCTTATCTTGATAGTCAAGAGCTCATTAACGTTAGAGACATCCAGACTACCTCAAGGTAGTGTGCTGGGTCCGCTGCTTTTTACACTATTTATCAATGACATCGGTTACCTACTTAATTCACATTATGTAATGTATGCTGATGACTTGAAAATTTGTAGATCTATAAAAAATCTTAGAGATGTTGAGGACAGTACAAAGCTTTAGATTTAGGTGATGTGTTCTCTAAATTTCACGTTTCTGATCATTTAAACTATATTCTTCCCAAACTTATTCAATGCTTGGCTTTGTAAAGCGAAATTCTAATCAGTTCCATTTTTTTTTACACGGTTGAGTCTGTACTCTGCCCTAGTGCGTTCCAGAATCGAATATGCTTCTATCATCTGGAATCCGTCCGCTGCCGTTCCTGTAAATAGGCTGCAGCTTCTGCAAAAGAGATTCCTCAAAATTTCGGTTGCTAAATTAAATTTTTTAGAGCCTCAACCACCGTATTTGAGTAGATGTCGCCACATGCATATTTCTACCCTTGAAGATAGGACGATAATTGAATCCTTAATTTTTTTAAATGACATTATAGTCGGCATTATTGATTGTCCTAATCTATTTACTTTCCCAAATTCCCTTCAATGTTCCGCCTAGATCTTTGCGGGAAATGATTCCATTTATAGAGGGAACTCACAGGGCCAATTATGCCCTCAATAATTCAATTTTTTAAGAGCTCTTCCTAAGAGCTCTCTAATAGTCTTCCAGTTGGCCTGCGGTTTGATTTTAACAGCAACAATGTTACTGTTAAGCAATTTCTTAGGGAATTTTTTTTAAGTTTAATTATTACTGTTAATTTTAAGCTTTATTGTTGCAGCCAGTTAAGTTTATTCGTTGGCGAAATACACTAAATAAATAAATAAAATTTGAAAAATAAATACAAGGAAATTATCTTTTTTCAAACTGTCGTAATTTCGCGAAAAACAAATATTTGTTTTTCGGACTATAGCGACATTCTTACTTATTATATAGATCAAATCGTGTCAACTATGGAGGCAATATGGTTGTAACCAACTCCAACTCTACCGCCCGGAATTTGTTGATTTTTAAACTTTTTGTGGATTTAATTTTTTTTTATTGATATATTAAAAAACGTATAATCAAAGAATATTTTCAAATGTTTTAATACATAGTTTAAGAACCAGTTAAAAAAATTTTTCTAAATAAAACCCACTTTTCTCCCTTCTAAGACGCTAGAAATGTGAGCCGTAACATAAAAAAAAAGATTATTTTAAGTCGGTCATAGATCCGTTTTGAAAATTATATAGATAAATTAGATGCGTCCTCGAAAACAACAAGAAGGCGGAGAGACAAAACTGATTCAACAAACAACGACACAAAGCTCAATCGACTCAGCTCGTCCTTGATAAAGTATATAGAGCCTGTTTATAGGGTCGGAACGACAAGTTTGATGCGAACCAAAGCTTCTGCAAATTATAATATGATTGCAAGGTTATAAAAATATAATCGAAGAAAATTTTAGTCTTTATATTACCAATTCAAAATGGAAAAGGGGATATAGTGTGCAAGTGTATGTAACAGGGGAAGTAAATATTTCCGGCTTCAATCTTATCCATACTGTCCGTCTGTCTGTATGAACGCGTCGATCTCAGAGATGGTAAAAGATAGTAGTATGGGACAATTCTTTAATCTGCACGCAGATCAAGTTTGTTTCAAATTTTGGCCACGCCCCCTCCCGCCCCCGCGATTTGGAAAAAACGTTATATCTCCCATAGTTTTGAAGATAGACGATTCGTACTTTCTAGAGATAGTTATTAAATAGCAAAATAAATCGATTTGCCGAAGAAATGATAAAGATCGGATAAACGGTTCACAAGTGATGAGCAAAAAAGCGAATCAAGCCCCCCCTTCCACCCCTCCAACCCTAAATAAAATGTTGCATACTTTTCATGAGTAACGGGTTTATCGAAGTCGGTTAGAGCCGATTTTAACTTACGCTCTCGTTTTCAATTGTACAGGGTATATTGAAGTCGGGCTACTCGACTGCAACTGTCTTACTTGTTTTCTATTGTTCTGCTGGGCGGGAGGTCGTGGGTTCGATCTCGCCTCTGAACATATAAGAATAAATTTTTTTCTTTCTTTAGAAAAATAGATTAATAAAATAAATAAGATAAATAAATTAAATTTTTAATTCTTCTGCTTAAATTCTCATTTGATTTTAAAAAACTTTTGCTGAAATTCTTAGCTCATGAATAATTTCTGCCAAGTAAAATACAAGCTTACTTTACCAACTAAATAAGACTGAAAATGTCACGAAAGTATGAACGTTTTTTGACATCTGGTTTATAAGGTGTGCGGTCCTAACACTACATTCTTTTTCTACTAAGTAATATAAAAAGAGTGCCAACTTCTATCCAACACAAACGTGTGCAGCAATTCGTCTACTTTTTCCGTTTTTTATGTTTTACTTTTAATTTTAGAGTTTTTTTCAATTCTTTCCTAATAACTTAATTGATTAGTTGACATTGACTCATTATTGTGACAGATCAATCTGAAACGTTTATCACTTAAATGCTAAGCATTTTTATCTAAAGCCTCTCAGTGTCTTTGAGTAGCCCCAATGCAAATTGTTTACAGTTGAACGATTGCAAATTATTTTTGAAAAAATTGTCACACGATTTGTTATGACTGTGACTTTAATTGATATATGGTCAATTTGTTGATGTGTGTGTGTGACACACGTGTTTCCATAACGCGCCACGCACTACTCAATGCCAACCCACATAACTCATAAGAACGCTTCAAAATTTCATGAAAATCTCATAAATTTGTGCATTCATGGCGATTAATTACACACAAGGCAGACAAACAGACACGCCCCTGACAAAAAAAAAACCCGCGAAAATATGAAAAACTTCACTTAAAGTTGACTTTTCAGTTTGAAAATTAATTTGGACATAAAATGAATTTATTTGTTGAAAAGGAAAATCGCCCAAAGGTTTCAATTAGTTGCAATTCGCCAATGCATAAAATCAATGCGTAAGTTAACGTTTTCATTTTGGTCAAGTGCAGCTCACCAAATATAAAACTGGATTTTCAACACAAAATGCAACTGGAATTTTGTTGTTGCAGCCGCATAAATGCTGCTTTTTGTATGCTGACCTTGATTCATTGTGGGATTTTTTTCACAATTTTTTTTGGAATTTTTGCGCTCGACTTTATTAATGACAGTTGGTGCATAATTTATTTAATTTTTGTTTTTCACAGATTTTTGCATCCACATTTTTATTTTTAAGTGGAATTAAATTGGACCCTAGGGAAAATAGGAATTGTAAAGATTTGACAGTTTTGGCGTTGCGACATGCCCCTGATCTTGTGGGGCAAAGTCTACTGATGATAGAGCCGGGAGGTTCTAGCACACTTACAGCCCACTTTGTGGACTGTGAATAGAAATAGCGATGAAATGGAAAGTTCTATTTGATCCGTGTTAGCTTTAGTGCTTACATTCATTACCAACTAAAATTTGTCCTTAAAATTTTGAATGTCGTTATTTCTTTTTCATTGTATTCCAAAATATTCCAAAGGTCAATATGCCACATCAAAGCTCACACCTTTCAACCTATTTATATCCAATTTGATTTCTATATTCAGTTTATTCAGTTGATGGGCTGAACACGCTTAATCGCTTTGATCTCTGGTTGAACATTCTCACTTTGTTTTGTTGTTGTTATTATGAATCGAATTCGTGTACCATGCCCCCGAGGGCCAGGCCACACTCACATCTCTCATTATTGGCGATTATTCAACTGTTTATTTTATGGCTTTCTCATTACGTTTTTCTCACAAATTGGCAACGTCATCGCCCATCATAATCGAGCTATTAACAAAGAAAGAAGCCTTCTTCTTATTTACATTTCATGCTACTCAAATTTTATTGGCAGTTTGGGTCAATTGTCTGACGAATGAAATGTGTCCGAACACACACACCTTTTGAGTTTTTTTTTTTTTTTTGTGGAACAAAATGTAATTAATACTTGAACATGTTGAAACTCTTGACTTTTCCATAAATTCGTGCAATTTACAATCCATATAAACAAGCGAATGCATTGGCCAAAAACTGGTGTTTATTTGTTTGCAAAAAATAAAATTCTTTCTCTGGCAATCAATAGACGAACCTAGAGCTGCCAACTGGCAACTGACCTGAAAATGTTCGCAACAAACAAAACAAATAAAAAAGAAGAAGAAGAACTCGATTAAGTAAATTGTAACCAAAAAAATGGTAAAAAATTCTGGGCAAATGAAAGCAACACTAATAGGCAATAAGTGCGGGAGGGATTCCCGGGTTATCTAAAGAACGTGCCACAGCTGCAACAATTGATTACGCATCCGACCCGTTGAACTTGGTTAACTCTGACCATTGTTGTTGCATTAGACAAGCCAGTACCAGACAGTGGGACCCCGTTTTATGTTAAGAAGTTTAAAAAAAATGTTCAAACAAAATGATTTGGTCATGAACATGTTCTTTGTTCAGTAACTTATGTTCAGTAGCTCTATTCTCAGTGACTATGGAAGTCTTAAAGCTCGGCGATATTTAGAACCATTTTACTGAGGTGGTTAACATAAAGAGCAAATTGCAGCGGAGGGAACAGCAAATTATTAGTATGGTTTCGGTTGATCGCTAAAGACTACCTTGTTTTGAGAATAGTTGAGGAGCAAGTGAACTGCTGAGCAACTAAATAAGTGAACAACTGGTCAACTGCACAACTGAGAAATTTAAGTAAGTTGACTCTATTTGAATAAAATAATAAGTGAAGTTCTTGCCTAATATAAAATTATAATTATTATAAAATATAAAAATGAATTTCAAGTTAAAAAAATTTCTGCCTTTGTAGATGCAGTCGAAGTTCTTAAAGGTAGCACGATCGCAGCCAACTGACGTTGAGTTCAGTCAATGAGGTAAATGATCTTGGGGTAATTCTTGATCATCGACTTAAATTTGACTCTCATATAACGGCTACTATTTGTAAGGCCAGGAGTATTCTTGGGTTTATTAAGCGCTGGTCGAAGGAATTTGATGATCCATATACGACGAAGATTTTGAATATTTCTCTTGTCCGTCCTATACTCGAGTACGGATCATGTGTGTGGTCTCCGCAATATTCGACCCATCAAGATAGAATTGAATCTGTGCAAAAGCAGTTTTGATTGTTTGCTCTTCGTGGTTTAAACTGGAATCCTGAGCTCCGATTACCATCGCTCTTTAATAGACTTCTTTTGATTAACGTTCCCTCCCTCATTAACCGTAGAGTTATGCTTGGAGTAATTTTTATGCATAGATTGATTAATGGTGAAATCGATTTATCTGAGTTGGTTGATCAAATTAACCTCAACGTTCCTATTAGACAGACTCGAAATTTTATACCCCTATCACTAAATCGTCGTAACACTAACTATGCCTTGCATGAACCGTTTCGTGTTCTTTGTGCTGATTACAATAAACTCTACCGTGTAATCAACTCGAAAGCATCTCTTCCTGCTTATAAAACAACTATTTTAACCTATTTAGCCCGTAGTTGACATTACTTTATGTTTTTTCTTCGCGATTACGTGTCACACGTTATAACGTGTCTAGTGTCTCCGCGGGTTTACTATTTTGGACTACTATTTTGCCTGGGGTTCGCGCGTAAAAAGCCTTGGCACATTGTGTGTCAATGTCCACATATAAGCATTCCCATATTTAAAGATTGAATCAACATGTTGCTAACCAATTCTTTTGTATAACCTACTTCTGTACCTTAAGCTGTATTTATCAAGGCTGCACGCCGAAAATTTTCTTTTGGGGCTCCGATTCGTTGGATCAAACCAAAGTTTGCCAATTGTTAAGTTTCGGAAATTTTATGTTTGTATTCGTGATTCAGCCTATGATTTTCACAAAATTAATGAAGTAATATTTAGAGTCAGGCAATCAAACCGAAACGAATATCGGTTCCGGTTCCGGTACGTAACGAAACTAACGTTTCGAAGAAAGGTTCTGTTTTGGTTCTGATATTGTTTCGGTATTCGGTTCCGGTACCTTTTTATTTCGGTACCGTACCGGTACGTACCGGTATGGACCGGTAAAACTAACAGAAATTTAAAAACTTAAGTCCAAACAAAGTGGTAAGCAGCAGTACACATGTATGTGTATATAAATCGTCAATTTCATTTGCGTGTATTTGCCATAAAAATTATACATGTTTGTATTCATAAGATGATTAAAATTATATTTTATTAACAATGTCTTCACCAAATTTATTTAAAACGAGAAAGGCAAAGCTAACTTCGTCTGTACCGAAGTTTTGATACACTTGAAATAGCTTGTCTCAACGGTTAGCGACTTCGACCAAACTTCGCAGATCAGCTTAAAAACATTACATTTTACCTATGACCGTGTTTGAGAGCAGTAATATTGAGAATAAAACAGTTTTTCTTACTAAAATCCATTTTCCGAACGAACATTTGTATGGCAGCTACAAGAAGTAGTCATCCGATCCGGTCGGTTCTGACATATTAGCAGCGTGCAGTAAAAAGAAGACTCTGTGCAAAGTTTCAGCTCGATAGCTCCAAAACTGAGGGACTAGTTCGCGTAGAAACAGACAGACGGACAGACGGAAGGACAAAGCTTAATCGACTCAGCTCGTCATGCTGATCAAGAATATATATACTTTATGTGGTCGGAGATGATTCCTTCTATGCGTTGCAAACTTCTGGGCAAAATTATAATACACTTTTCAAGTGTATAAAAATAAAAATTAGTTACAAAGAAGGTAAATTAATGATTATTTCTTAGAAGCATGATAGTGGTCAATGTATTTCCGTCCAACTGATTCCTCAGCTGAGTCATAATGAACTTCACACCGGAAAATAAACGTTCTACGCTTACTTGTGTAGCTGGAACAGCAAGAATAACTTTTGATAGTTCATACAATTCCGAAAACTTTGTCGAATTTTCTGACAACCATTAAAGTACATTGTCTTCATTTTGTAATCGTTTTAAGCTCAGGAAACCCTTGATTGATGCCATTAAACTGTTTTGTGAAAATACTAAAGTTTTTGTATTGTCCTGATTTTTTTTTATAGAAATTCATATATAAATCGCCTTCATCTCCACCTTCAGACAAAGTAGTTGGGACAGAGCTGCTTTCCTCATTTATTTGCAATGAAACAGAAGTTGATAAAATTCTTGAATATATATCAGTAATAGCAATAACTGCTAGTATAGTATAACACTTGTACTTTTCGGTTCAGAAGTTAGCCTGACATTATAACGAATTTAATAATTGAGCCTAATTGCGTAAAAATCCGCCAAATCTAACTGCTCGTTTCGCAGTCTAGTAGTTGCATTCAGAACCGAAACCGTACCGGTACAACGTTTAGGTTCTTTTCGGTTTTTTCGGTTCTAACAATATCGGTTCTCGGATACTGGTATACATAAAATTTTAAAAATCGGTTCCGGTTCGGGTTCCGGTTCTGAGTTTCAATCGGTTCTTTTCGGTATATGGTTCCGGTTCCGGTTTGATTCCCTGTTTATAATATAATTTATTATTGCAATTTGAAGTTTATAAAAAATATTACCAAATAAATGGTTAAGGAACCGCTTCGGCTCAAACCTGGATTTGCAGCCCTGGTATTTACACCACCTGGAATTCTCAGCTAAGTTTTTGTCAGAGCTGTATGTCAGAAAAACTAAGCTGAGCAACTTAGTTTAGAATTAACACATGCATGAGAAACCTGAGTTACAGAACCATTGGTTCATTGAAACATTGTACTAAAATCATACACACAAATTAATATTTGGTCACGACAGTATAACCTTTCTGATGCTATACAACTTGTAGTTTGTGTGTTAAATTTCAATAAGAATGGATTTGATTTACACCACAGATCTCTACGGGTGCACTGTAACTACAAGTGTACTGCATTCGTACTTGATTTTTTTTTTGCACATATGCAATTTTAACTCCACTCTTGGCATATTTGTGCTTTGTGTATGTTGGCGCATGATACCCGACGCCAATCGTGCTGCTCATTTCTTATACTCGTTTTTCACTAGTGTGTGCGCTGCTAGGGTACGACTGTCACTCGCAGACAAATTTAACCTGCGGCCTCGGCTAAAGCAGAATGAATCAATTTGACAGACGCGCACACGAGACACTCAGTCACGAAACTACCAATACGAAAACGAGTGTGCATTTGATTTGACTTAAAATTTTGGTTGCCAGCCGCATAACAAAAGATTTCTCTTAACACAGTCAACTGGAACTGCCTCTGGCAGGCATTCACAAATGTATGAAAGCCGCTTACAAATAAAAAAGATGGCGTCCTGCCAGTGTGTGTGTGTATGCACTAGTTATTTAATATGCTTTTGATCCGGTTTCTTAGAAATATTTATATTTATTCCCTTTCTATATCTCTTACCTGGTAGCTAGTGTTCTCCATCCTCAAAACGGAAACAACTTTTTATAAATGCAAAGGTGAGTTTCATGGGTAGTACTGAAACACTGCAAAAATCAGTCAAATTTTTTGGCAAATCCTACTTCCCAGGTGGCCGTGTGTGGCCCAGCGGTTAGTGTGCTGGACTGCTGGGGGCGGGAGATTGAGGGTTCGATCCCGCCTCGAAACATCATAAAAAAAGTTTTTTTCTTTCTTTAGAAAATAGATTTTACACATCCGGTCACCTTCGCCAGCTATTGGCGCCAGCCATTGGCACCAGCTGTGAAGTAACTAGCCATGAAGAAGCAAATTCTCAAACTCTGCCGTTCGGATTCGGCGTTAAATTGTAGGTACCTTTCTCTTGTGCGAAAAATTTAAAAGCACACACGCCAAGAGATTGAGAGATTTTACATTTTTTACTTCCCAGGTATGAATTTAGCACTGATAAATTTAGGGACTCCTACAGCGATCCTTAAATAATGCCTATTAATTTTTTTATTTCCCCCGATTACTGATCAGTTACCTCACTTACATAGAAACGTATTTAAACGTTCATCATATTGAAGATTCACTATATTATCAAGAGTTCAGCTAAACACTTTTGTTGGCTAACTTTTTTAAGCAAAATCTAACCAAAAACTGTTGTTTTTGCTGCAGACATTTTTATGAGTTCGAATTTTTGGACAAAAAAGGATGAGAGAAAAAGGGACAGAGAGGGGAAAGAATGCCAGTGACAAGCCACAGTAAGTGTTTGCTATTTTATTAAAGTGCTCGAGGGAGGTTTTTTGTGTGGGGGGAGAGCGATGTAGATTATTTGGGTAATTGCCGGCTGTGTCTGGTGAAGTGTCTATGGCTATTGTGGGGGATCCCTGAGCATTGTATGTCAACGACATTTATTGTGGCATACAAATTTCAAACTTAACCCTTAACCCGTCTCCTTAATTAATACCTCCCACCCACCCACATACACCAAATAATTCAGAAAATTGAACCAACCTCATCTCGAGTCAATGGAAAGTACATTTACGTTTCTCGCACCTTTTTGTGGAAGCCAAGCAGAAAATTTTCCATTTGTGGCAAATGCGCAAATTGCATTAAAGCAAAAGTTTTGCTTTCAGCTTGAACGATTTTGTCACCATGCTATCAGGCTCCTCGCTTCCCACAACGTCTTCTGTGCCATTTGCCTAATTACACCAAAGTGGCAACATCATTAAAAACTTCCACTGCGCTGTCTTTTGATTAAAGCCAAGCAGGCAACACACAAAAGATATATGAAGATATATACTCGTTTTTTTATTTGTATATATCGCATAAGCGTATGTATCGGGGCGGGTTGCATATTTGTGAAATCATGTCAATTGCGTTGGCAATTTTTCTCACCGACTATATGTAATTTCCACAGACCGTTCACACCCACGCATCCCCCCAGATATCAGAAACGATGTCGCCATTCAATAAATATACAATTTTAATGAAAATGTTGATGTTTACGCTACCAAAATTGGTGAGCTGAGAGCGAGACTTGTTAGAGATTAGGAAATACGCTTTCAAGTAATTTTATAGTTCAGAAAATATTTATTTTATTCAGCTAATAAATTTTGTTAGGCGGATTCGTCATCTTCTAAATAGCTGCTATGTGCCAGATAAACTGTGCTATTTGTGAGTTAAGGGGACATTAAGGGCTATCTAAAAGATGACAAATTGGTCCCAAGAAGCTGGGATATTTATCGGTATTTAATTTTTGGTATTAATTCTCATTGGAAAAAAATTCCATATTATATACATACATATAATATATAGACTATCAGGCCTGTTCACAATTCCGAAAACGAGTGGAATATTCTTAAATCGAGCTGATTGATGTTCTAAAAATTTTTCGTTTTCAAAAGTTGTGCTAAAGAGCCGACAAAATTAAAAGTAATTGATTTTTGGGACTTTAAAACAAATGTTAAAAATTATAAAATAATTATAAAGATTTGCGAAACGATTTGCGGCTTCTATTCGTTTGTTTCATATTAAAGTATATTTTAAAAAAACTTTTATTTAAAGAACAATAAAATGTTGCTTGAAAACCAAAATCGAGCAACCGTGACCAAATCAAGATGTTCTGAATTCCACTTTTTTTTTAGTCAATTTCAACATTTAATCCAAGTGGTACTAAAGTATTCTGACAAAACTGTTCCTATTTTATTTATTTTTATACGACATATTCAAATGTAATATTAAAAAACTGTTTTAAATGATATTAAATCGACTTTAAGAGTAAATAAAGGTATCTAAGGTAAACTCACATTTCGAAATCGAGCGGGAAAAGTCAAAACGAACATAATTGTTTGAAACTCGAAACATCAAATTGCAAAACGTTCGTTTTCGTTTCGTTTTTATACCCATTGAAAATGGGTAAATGGGGATCATGAAGTTGTGCAAATGTATGTAACATGGAGATGGAAACATTTCCGACCCTAGTTACAAGGTTTGTGTTCCAGTTAATGGTCTATCTGTAATTGATCTCTAAAAAGCGTTGCCAATTCAGCAAAAAAAATGTCCATGTTCTGGTTATGAGTTAATTTGATGTTTGAATGAAATTTTTCGATTGTGTTATATGTTTCATGATGCATCTTGGCAACACAGAGGGCTCACAGAATGTAGATGGTGCCACCCAATATAATATTGAGTGGCGAGTTAATTTGCCAACATTCGGTTTGTTTTGCGAACAATTATTGAAACCCAGTTTTTAATATTAAAACAAAATAAATCAGAGATTAAAACCGTAACCGAAACCGTAACCCGTAACCGCTAAAAACACTTTAAAATATGAAACCGAAACCGTAACCGTAACCGAAAAAAATAATTTTTCTTATAACCGTAACCGTATAACTTTTATTTACAAAACCAGTTATCAGTACCGTAACAGAAACAAATATATGGGTTCATTTCGGTTTTTCCTTTACTAGCAAAAATTTCAATTAGATACAGTACAATGAACATGTCACATACAAATGATTTTATTCCGTACTGTTGCTTATGGGCTGGCATAACTACGAAGTGCCTGGAAAGTATCTTATGTCCATTGGTGCTAAATAGTCTTATAGCATAGAATCTAGGTACTCAGACGCTGGAAATTTTGTCGGAGCGAAAATTGTTTTATAATTTCAAGAGCCGCTCCGACAATGTGACCAGGCAACAGGCAACAACTTTCGGATGCATTTTGTGTGGAGCTGGAGGTATAAGCGATGTTCTTTATTTTGGCCTGTGGGAACTGAACTTGACCACTGAGTCATACTGCTAAACCGACAACCCAGAACCCATCGGAAGATTAGATTTAGCACATTTAACTAGACGTAATATACATAGCCACAGCCAGCTCCATGGACCGGAGGCGGAAATGTTTGTAAAATAAAATGTTTTTGTGTAATGGAAGTGTGTGGCTGATTTTGTTTATGCAAAGAAATATAAACTTTGTGTTTAATTTCAAGACTTTTGCGTAGCACTCTGTCTAACTCTTTCTCACTTTGTCGTATTCGTGCTCATGGTGGAATTAATAAGGTGAACCTTGGCATACATAGATGGGCCCTCAGCAGAGGCTGACGGCTTTACCTTGTTAATTGCACATGGTGCGTGCTGAGTTAAACCAAATTGAACATATTTGATTGTTAGAAAGATTGCACACACACTCGCACTTGCACACTTGAATAATAGACAACATTCGATTAAATTATCTGGGAAATCAGCCCCAATTTAACAGTTCTAAATAATAATCTTATGGTGGCGAAAAAACAACAATATTTGCAGATCTTTTTGAGTTATCAAAAGTTGTGTTAGCAGAACCGCCCACATAAGTAGGTGTTCAGTTTTAGATGTAATTGCAATATCGATTAAGATGATGATATGATGCATAAAATAGTATAGTGTATATTTATCTAATTAGTTAAGCTTAACTCGATACTTTTGCGAATGAAGTAGTTTCTTATATTTGAGTTAAAACTTATAATGTTTACCTTTAAAACAGGCAAAAATAATGGTTAAAACTCTGTATTAGAAATTTGAACTAAGTACATTTACTGAATAAATGAGATTCCAAATGGGACAAGATTTGTCAAAGTAATATTTTATACTAATAACCGTAACCGTAACCGAAACCCGAAACAGAATAAGGCTAATAACCGTAACCCTAACCGTAACCCATATCCCACAACCGCAATATAATCGTAACCGGAAAAAAGCGATCGGCCAAAACAATAACAGAAACCCAAACCGGTTTTAATCTCTGAAATAAATATTGAATTCATTTAAAAATGCAACTTATCCAGAAAAATAATGTTGATTAAATTTCAAACATTAATTGTGCTTATCAAAATTGTTTGAATGGTAAATTTTGCTAAGTTTCCTAGCAAAACAATTGAGATTTAAAAGAGCCAAAAGAGAGATTTTTGGGACACCGATAATTGGTAAAAACCATAGGTTGGAGTTCGCTTGGAGAGATTTCCGTAAGACCTTAAGTTCAACTCGTACTTCCTCTTGCAATAATAACTTTCATACTTGAAATTTATTAAATTATCGGTGGTGACACAGAAATCACTAGAGATTTTGGTATAAGCGTTTGAATTTCCAATTTAAATTGTATTACTTTATATGTAAAGTGAAAAATATATCATACGTTGCTAGATCAGATGGTGAATTTGAGCGATTTGAGATCAACTGCTCAAATCTACTTGGCTTTGTATAGTCGGTTTCAATTCGCTATATTTTCGCCATCTGGTCTATTGTAGTAGCCGTGAGTTTTGCTGCCACTTCACAAATAAATTCAAGCAGTTTTAATTTAAAATACAATCGTTCATACGAAAATTGCTAGTGATTTCTGTGACACCCGCGTATATAATATCTTTCATTTCCATTTAATTCTAAAATGAATACTAAAATTTTATCACTTGGACGTGTTGCTCAGTTTAAATAAAAAAGCGGAATACCTCAATCCTGATCGGGCTTGAACTCTGAAAGGCATCCATTTTTGTATGCTTATGTATTAAATTGATAAAAATTAGAAGACTTTTAGTACAGCTGAAATCTATATACACTTACTATCAGTACTTAAGTAAAGAAGAAGCATGTTCTCCAATTTTTTGCTTTAAATATGGAAGCGTAACATCATGTCGATCAATTTCTGTCTGTCGTTATAAGCAAATTTGGTGGCTTTTTTATAATGATAATTAGTTTGTTCATGCGTAATTTTTACAAACTGTCGTCATCAATAGACAATCCTCCCGTTAACCCCCTACCCACCCCACCTCTCTCTCCTTACTCGCCACCAACTCGTTAACAATTCACATAAGCGACTCGGGTCGGGTCTGGCTTGCCTTGGAAATGCACTTAGGCTTCAGTTTCAGTTCGGTTGATTTTGCTTTTGTTTTTTGTTTGCTGTATACAATTTTCAATTAGTTGCAATTTTTGTTTTTTTTTTTATTGTGCGAGAACAGTTGCCGAAATTGATGACGCCCCGGGCAAAAAAATAAACAGTATACAAAAAACTTTTCTTCTTTCAAAACTTGAAGCTCGTAAATTACAATCGCAACAGCAAAGGTTTCATTCCAGAGGCTGTTGATGGATTACAAATTAAGTTAAAATTGATGCAGTCGAAAGAGTCAAGACCGAGTCACTGTGATTAAATATGCAAACCAAGTGGGAAACGGAATCGTGGGGAATTTTGTTTTAAGCCTAAATGGAAATCCAAACACGCGCCACTTAGTCAGTGGTCAGTGGGTGGCGCTGGTTGCCTCCAACTTGGCCATTCGTAAATGAAATGCTTGAGATTTCGGTGTCTCTTTTTTCTTTTTTTTTTTTTGTGCGCTAAAGTGTTATGAACATTTCATGCTACCAGATTGGCATACATAATTACCAAAATTGCACCCAGGGCGAGAGCACACTTAAGGTTGGTGTGATGATGGGTCTTGGTCTTGGAGTGCATTGACTTTGTTTGGGCCAAATGTCTGACTGAAAAACAGATAAAACACAACATGTAATGATATAATGCGATATGTTAGCCTTGGGAAATCTTGTTTTTTGTTGATGTTTACATTCAACTTGATATGCATCTTTCAATGTTTTCAACGAAGAGAAGGAGAGAACATTTGGGAATGGAAATATTTGGCCAGGATAATTTACATTGAATTTTTTAAAGCTTTCAAAAAAAATATGTTAAGAACTGAAAATACTCTTAAGAAAAACTATAAAATTTTTGTTAAATATAAATTTGGGCTATCAAAAAATGTCAGAATTTCCGTAAAACTATTTAGTTACTTGATGTTAAATTTTAAGCTTTTTAAACATATTTCTACGCCGCCGTTACCCTTATCAGCTACTAACATCTGCTATGAAGTAGAAAGCCTTTAAAAAAAGTTTCTTGAACTTTGAAGCTCGGATTAAGTTAAACATTCACAGAATGTTTTGACTGATTCTTTTTGTTTATTTTCTTATAAGAAATGAATGTCCATTGGGATCAAAATTCGTTACAACATTCCTTTAGAAAACTTGGTTTACTATCGATATATTATCGAATAGTAGCAATGGGAACAGCTGATTTGTGTCTAGGAAGTTTTTAAGAAAGTTAGGAATTAGAGAACAGAACAGACAGCTTAGTATTCCAACATTGGCTTAAAAAGCTCCTAGAGTTAAACTTGTACATAACGGAATCCAAACTCTTATGAACAGAATCGTTAAAGTTCGATTTAACAAATTTTTCGTAAAAAAATGATATTTTTCCATATCAAATCTTAGCCTATATGAAATGATATCAAATTGATATGTTAAAAATTTCAAATCAGATATATATAAATAATAAAAAAAAAATTTTTTTCATCTTTTAAAAATATAAAATAAAAATTTTTTTTTAAGGAAGAAAGAAAATTATTACGCCTTCTGCTTTTTTATGGATGGGTTCGGTTAATTTTGTTTCCCACCACACCACACAAAAAAACATTTTTTTTTGGGGTGAACAAATTTTAAAAATTTTTTTTTCCGTTTTTTTTGGTAGATAAAAAAGAAGCGAAGAGATTTGTTATTTATTTTTTAAAAAGAAAATTGTATAAAAGCGAGTAACAATAAAATTTATTTTTTTTCTTTTTTCCCCCCACAAAAAAAAAAGCCCAAAGGGATCCCAAGATGCCCAAATGGTAATGAAACCACCGTTTTCCCGTATATTTTTTCAGTCAGAAAATGCATTGAGCTGATCCGACTTGATTAATTCTTAGAAAGATTACATTTATCCCGGGGTAATCTTTTACAAGATTGAATCAAGCAAAAAAATTTGCTCACAATTTAATCCAAAGACTGGACTATTTTAAGCATATTCGAGATTAATTTGAGCTCGATATGTTATATTAATTTGATTTCAGGAGAGATAGCTCTTTTTCATTTCTTCTTCCATTCCACTCTTCAAAGGCCACATCAGTTTCGGTTCACTTAAGATATTTAAGAAACAAAGAATTATTACGAAAAGGCCAAGCTAACTTCGTCTTTGCTGAAGTTTTTATACCCTTGCAAATGTTTTAATACATCAGAGTTTAAGAACGCCAGCATTAAAACAAACAATTTTTCTAAATAAACCACCCACTTTTCATCGATAGTTTATGAGCTATAAGATATAGTCATCCGATCCGGTCCGTTCCGACATATTAGCAGTGTGCAGTAAAAAGAAGACTCTTGTGCCCAAGTTTCACCTCGCTAGCTTTAAAACTGAGAGACAAGTTTGCGTAGAAACAGACAGACAGACGGACAGACGGAAAAAAACAAAGAATATATATATACAGGGTTGCCCATATTCGACGGATCTTTTTTTTTTTTTTTCGAAAAAATCAAAGAAAAATAAAAATTTGGCGGTTGGCAATCTTAATCATTTTTTTTATATTTTTTAAAATTTTTGAATATGATATCTCTCAAATGGCCGCCTCTGGCGTTGATGGCGTATTGTGCCCTTTTTGCAGCATTTTCCATCGATTTCGCCAACATTTCGGCCGGAATAGCGGCTATTTCTTCACGAATGTTGTCCTTGAGCTCTTCTACGGTCCTTGGCTTGTTAACGTAAACCTTTGACTTCAAATATCCCCACAAGAAGAAGTCAGGCGGCGTCAAATCGGGCGAACGCGGTGGCCAGTCCAAATCACCACTTTTCGACATCAAACGGCCCGAAAACAATTTCTTCAGAAAATCGATTGTTATGCGACTTGTGTGCGGTGGAGCGCCGTCTTGTTGAAACCAGAACTGCCTCATACGCTTTCGACGAATAATTGGCATCACAAAATTGGTCATCATGTCGCGATAACGCTCCTGGTTGATGGTAACAGCATGGCCATTTTCATTTTGGAAGAAAAACGGCCCAATGACCGTTTTCGCACTAACGCCGCACTAACGCAGGCACTTCTTGAATCTCCTGAGGATTTTCAGTGGCGTAAATACGGCAATTTTGCTTATTTACGGTCCCATTCAATGAGAAATGGGCTTCATCGGACATGATAATTTTGTTCCAAAATTGCTCGTCATCTTCGGCCATTTCGATGACTCTTTGGGCCCATTCCAATCGACGAGGCTTGTCCGCAGGCAACAATCTTTGCGTCAATTGAATTTTGTATGGGAACAAATGCAAATCAACGCGAATAATCCGTTGTAAAGTGGACCGAGCCATGCCCAACTGCTGAGAACGGCGTTTTTGGGATGTTCTTGGGGACCTCTCAACACTGGCTCGTACGGCAGCGATATTCTCGGCCGATCGCCTTGGTCGACTTTTATTTGGCCTCTTCGGATTAGAAAGAGCCTCACCAGTCGAAAATTTTTCGTATAAACGCTTAATGGTGTTCTTAGAAGGCGCACTTTTCACATTTTTTAATTTTTTAAAAAGCACGTTGTAAATCTCTGACTTTAAAAACGCTATGTCATTAGGCGATCTGACATCTCTGCAAAAAGTTATGGCGCGTTGACACGGAGTTATTAATATTTCAATCAAAAGGTCACTAAAACACTCACTTTGTAAAAATTTTTCTCAACTGGGATTTAAACCAGCAATGATGCGCGCTGAACACGAATGGAATGGCATCTCATCGCACACCACCAACCCCATCGGTTGTTGAAGCATATCTAAAAGGCTATTTATATTTCTGCGCTCTCCCTCTCCAATTCATGGACAAAGGATCTCGAAAGGGATTGAAGTATGCCGTTTGGAATGATACAAGCTTTATTTGTATGAAATATACTGGAAGACGAAATTGAAATTTCAAGCTCATGCCGGGCTGACTCCGAGATTAAAAAGATTGAAAATATGATATAAAATCAATCCCTAACGATGTCAGAAGTCGATCAATCCCGAACGGTCGGACAATTTCGAACGGTTGGTCGGTCAATCTCGGTCCAAGTAAGACAGGTTTTTGAATCCCGGGACTCTGACTTGATTTCAAACTTAACCTTGGCAGAGCTTGCTACCTTACCTCGATGTAGGCTTATTTCAACAACACACAGGATTGATTTTATCTTGATACTCGAGTTGGACTTGATCCCTCAGTTGGATCCAATCAAGAAGGTTTGACATTAACTTAAGCTCGATATTCATACTTGATATATTTCTAGAAATGCGCTTGGTGAAAGAATGCCCCAAGTTAAATTGGGCTCACTATTTAACTATATTAAATCTGATGTCCGAGATTGACTTGAGCTCCATATTTTACTTATTTTAAACCCCCCCACAAAAACACCTTGCTACTTGCTTAATCGACCTATTTCATTTGTAAGCCAACAAGATCTAGCCGACATGAGATCCTTAACTGTATGCAAAAAACTGTTAATAATATGTGGTCACAGACAATATCGCAATGGAGGTTGTTCGTTGTTTTTAAGGAACCTCCCTGATCTATCTTCAATAGACTCAACCAATCGACTGCAATTCAGCAGTTTCTTATGTCGGAAGTGCTATAACTGGTAGGGAATTTCAAGACAGCATACAAAGAAATCTCTAAATTGACAAAAAAAATTTGTGGTTGTGTGTGTACCCATTTATTCTGATTATATTAGTGATAGGGATTTCCTAGGTTTAGTTTCGTATTTGCTCTTGACATCTATTTATCTGCTCTTTCGATTTTGAATTGAAAATTTCTAATTGCGTCAATCTCGATGCATTTAAATTTAAAGATTGATACAGTGCTTTCGTACTTCTTTCAATTAGAATCAATTTGATCCTGATTCTAGCTGGCCTTTTGATTGCTGGATGGGTTATGGTTTTGGTTAGAGCCTTGTTTTGGCTCACGATTTACTACTATATAATATAGGTTCGGTTTAAGTTTAGGTACACGGCGAAAAATAGGTCAGAGTTCGAATTCGTTGCGCTTTGATTCAAACAGCTTTGTAGCCCTTATTCTTAGCCAAAATATCTCTGCATATTCGCCCTCACTTTGAGATGTGTCTTTGCCTTGTTGTTCCAACAGTTGCCTTTAAAAATTGGATCTTAAGTGAAATACGTTCAGTTGAACTTCCATTGTGATTGATTTATGTTTTTCTTCGAAGATCTTTCATCACCATATTAACACTTGAATTTATGAATGCAATTTGAGTCATAATTTAAAAATTACGGCGCGGTTCTGTTGTTTATCTTTACAGTTTCAGGGATTCTCGAAATATGTTCTTATAAGAGATGGTTGCCAACAAAAAGTGCGGAAGATTTCTAAAAATGTGATCGGGCTGGAAACATTTTGATTTATTTGGTTGCAAGCAGGATGCCGCAATTTGCTCACAGTCGCTTTTGGTTTTTAAAACGTAAGCTCTGCGAAATAAATTAAATTTTGATTAGAATTGTTTAACCTCCTCAGTTAACGCTTAAATTCCTTTATCTGACAAGTAAAATATTAAAAATATGTCAAAATTAAGTGACGACACTTGTCGACTGAAAATTTTTTTTACACAGTTTTGGACCTGGAAAACAAAATATTGCAAGTCAAGCATTTCTGACATAATAATACCATTTTATTGGAAAAACTCTTTTTAAAGCTTTTGTTTACAGTGAATAAAATGTGGCTATTAAAATATTTAAGCAACTTTGTATTTTTACATTCTTGTTGTGCTCATAGTTAATCTGTTTTATAATTTGTTCACTCACACACTCACAATTAGTTTGATTTTTTGTTTTTTTTTTTGTCAAACACATCATTTATTATCAGTTCAATTTCACAGACGAGAAGCTCATAATTGTGTGCCAAATACGAATTCTATATACACGTATGCGTCAAATTAAAAATGATCACGAATTCTAGGCATTAAATCGTCACGAGCCGCAATAAGAACAAATCGACGTCATCGATCAGTGTGTGACTTTTGTTTTTATTGAAAATTGAAAGTGTGTTATAAACACTCGCACACACTGGCACACACGCACACATGGGAGATGAAAATCAAAACAACAACAAAAGTTGTTGATGCCGCCAAAAAGTAAACGACCTTTAACGCCAATAAAACACAACAGCAAGGGGAAAGCTGCAACAATACTGTCGGCGGCGGCGACTCCTTGCAACAATTTGGCATCAGTTGCTGTTGCTGCTGCTGCTGAAGTCGTTAAAATCGCGGTCAGCACGCAGCCAAGTAATTTATGCGTAACGAGTTCACGCGCCTACAAAACTTGTGTGTGGCACCTTCAAGCTGAGTCGAGTTATCCGTTTTAGTATTAAATATATTTTTTAATTAATTATCCGTCAAAGCGAACCGCACGCGTCGAACGCACAAAGCGTACTGAACCGAAAACAGTGTTTTGAGGAGCCTCTCCAGACAGCCACAATGCCAGCCACAGCAAAAGCAAAACAGTCACCGTAAAAGTGGCAGTGGCATCGGCGCAGTTTCGTTAGCAACATACAACAAATGTTGCCAGCAACATAGCCAAAATGTTGCCAGGTATTGTATTGGGATTTTTGGTTAAATTACATTTTGGTTGATGAGTATTTTTGAGCAATTAAGTTATATTTTTACATACTAAAGTATGTTTCTGACTGTTATTTAAGGAAGCTTGACGATTTACATTATAATCGGGGAATTGAAACTATAAAACATCAATGGGAGAATTGTATTTTTGATGGTGTGTAAATTTATTTTGTCTGTTATAGGCCCAATTTTATCCTACGAAAACTGGGAGCCGATGTTTACAGTTTTAACGTGAGAGATACATTGCCTCTAACCCCGTTAAGGGAAATTCACAACCTAAGAAAAATGCAGAGATTGTTACTTTAGCCCCAGGACTATACTCAATATTCCAGTGTCGATATCATTAAGGTAGCACCTTAGTTTAGGATCAGCATTAGGATAAGCACCCACAATTTTAATGTATTTTTGGACTGGAAAAAAGATCGTTACATTGAAACGAATCACAACGTCGCGCTAAAACGATTGTGGAACGAGAGAGATGAGCCGATAGTCACTAGAGAAACGTAAATCTTTCCGTTGAATTGAGTTTGAAAGATATCGCCTATTTGAAGCAGCTGCCACAGAATGAAACCATCGATTCGGATGTCTGGCCCTGACAAATTTTTTGGTAATAGTCAAAAATATAATAAAACATTTAAATACACGTTTTTTTTTGTGAAATCTATGCTCATTAAAGAACATCAGCGGGTTAATATAAGGAAAAATGGGATCACTGGTAATGTACCCACATATATGAGGTGAACAACAATTCGAGGTGAAGTAATAATTTCAATTATTTTAAAGACTTCCTTGATAACACTGTGACACATGTCAAACTTCAAATAGTTGATCGCGTCAAATCCACAAAATTATATGAATATGTGTGATGGTAATACATTTCCATATATTGTAAGCTGTATTTTAAATTTTCTTGCTTTTATATCTTGAAATTATTCTAGTTATCGATTTTGGCAAAGCCTATTTAACAATTTTATTCACCAAATCAAAAAAATTACTTTAATTAAAAAAAAATGCAATTTCTTCATCTAAGCTTTTTTTTGTACCTAGTTATTTACTATTTCCTTGATTTAATTCAAAATATTTGAAATTTTGACGTGCTTAAGCTAATTGCTACCAACAATTTCAATTTTTTTTTATATAATCTAAACTATAAATTTGTAGAAAAAATGAATGTGTAAGGGGCTATCTCCGCAACGCGTGCACCAAATTGCATACGTTTTTTTTTTAAATGATAGCCAGAGTATGTGGCATGGTGATATTTTATGATAGAGCAATTAAGAATTAAATTTATTTAGTAAAAAACTGGTCAGCTTGGCGTTGTTCTTTGTCGGTTTTTGTACTTATGCTGACTTGGATTTTCCAAGCAGAATCATGGCAATGCTGTCCACTTATTTACAGTCGATCGGCAATTAATAAAGAATGAACCGGAAGGTTCTTAAAATAACTGTACAGTCGAGCAGCTTCATTTGTGCTGTTGTGTGTTCTTATTTAAAGTTGTGAGCAACCATAATAAGACCTCGAGCCGGCGATAAAAAACTTGATTCTTGGAAACTTTTTCGTTAACTTATATCAGTGTCCGGCACCGTTCAACTTTCTGTGTATACAAGTAGCGACGTCCATCCTCTGTAGCAGCGGCGTCGATACACAGACACTATACGAGCGTACGCTGCTCTCTTTTGCAATAACAAACATGTGCTAACTGAGATCGCTCTCGCGTGTCTGAACGCACACATGCAAAGGCATAATAAGCATGTGTGTTTTGCCGGACACTGACTTATATTAATGGAATTGAGTAAAGATGATAAACTGGAATAGAAAATATATTCTTTATGTAAGGTATGCGAAATAAATCACCTTATAAAGCTTTTGATCTGCTGCCGGAGCTTTGCTAATAATTTTTCCAATGCCGTTTTTTGCTTAGTTTCGTCCAAGACAATTCCCTCTGCGCCCGCAGCAGAACTAAATAATTGAGCTTACTTACACGGCTTCAGGCTTAAATTTAATGAAGATTTTTCGCATTAAGTTAAAGACAATAAAAGAAGGAAGTTCTGTCTCATAATCAGCAAATTTAATTTGTTAATCAACTTCAATTCTGTAGGATGCTTAAAAGCCGATACCTCTCTATCTATATCTAGCATATTGCGAAATGAGGATGACTCTACAGGAAATTGCTTCTAAAATGGAAAGAAGCTATTTTACAATTCAAAAGTATTTAAAAGATCCTGAAAATCAGATGGCTATCAATATTATTATGGGGATATAAGGACCCCAAAGCAAGTAAGAGTGTCAGGCAATTTTCATGGAGGTTTGCTCATGGTGCTCATTGGAAAGAGTCCAATATGCTTTGTGACACATCAAATGAACTCGGAAAAATATGTCGAGCTATTAGACGAAGTTCCTGTTAATTTTGGCGGTGAATATTTCGGAGACTCTTGGACTTTTCAACAAGACAATGCTGCTATCCATGTTTCAAAACGCACAAAACAATTTTTTTAAGGAAAAGCAAATACCGGTTTTGATGTGGCCTACAAAAAGTCCAGATCTCAATCCAATTGAAAACCTTTAGGGTATCATTTCAAACAAAGTCTACATGCATGGAAGGCAGTTCAACACCTTAAAAGATTTTAAAGAATCAATTATCGCAGAATGGGCCAATTTGGATACATCAATTCTTCAAGATTTAATTAATTCCATGCCAGGACGTATATTAAAGGTTCTAGCTAACAGTAATGGAGGACATATTTAGGTACTAACAAAAAAAACCGGAGACTTAATCCTATAAAAATCTCTATATTCTGGAATTATCAGTTCACTTATTTCGTTCTGAAAAATATAAATATGATTTATAAAGATGTAATGCATCATGATCACATGAATTTGATGATTATTGTTATTATTATGATGATTTGAATTGTTATTCCATTAATTTAAAAAAGAAAAAAAAAAATTGGTAAATATTTTCTGCTTTAGTTTATATCAGGAATATATGATTGTAAGAAGACTTATTTCGCACACCTTATATAAGGTAGAACTAAAATTTTTGGATTGAGGTAATTTGGTGCACACTAAATTTCAAAAAATACACTCAGAAAACTATACTTTTCGGGAACGAAATAAACAAATTGTCAACAAAATATATTATATATCTGATATATCGCCTCAGAAAATTTTTGATAATAATATATCGTATTTATTAACAAAAATATATCGATATTATTTCCGGCATCCCAAAACAAGAGCAATAACTTCGTCTAAGACATTAAAGCGAAATTCCGAAATATCATTCAGAAGCTGAATACCAAAAAAAACCAAGACATTACCCGGCCAAGGTTTTTGTACTACCATCAGACTACTACGATCTACTTTTTAGTGTTGATCAGTAATATATATAACACCGGTTGATTTTTAATATTTCAATAACTAAATCTAACCAAATAGCTAAATCCTCTTCGGAGGATTTAGAAGTGTTGTTACACTTTTGCCCCAGTTTGACAATTGGTTTAAGTATTAGCTTAGTATTTTGTAATAACTCAAAAACAAAGTTCACCCACTGTTTATAAGTAACATATTCTTTTTAACAGGGTTTTTGAAACTCTTATAAACACTCACCAAAATGCAGCTAAAATTTATTTATCAGAGACTCAAAATGGTTCTAAGTAAATCCCTTCCTAATTGGAAATCAAGTTCACCCAATGTTAATAAGTAACAAACTTTTATAAACACCGAACACCTGTCTTGATTAGAACCTTGGTTCATTACTAATTGGATCGTTCTACAATTTTTTACACTTAATTCCGACTTTATGATTATTTCAGGTTATTTCCAGAGCAAAGTTTTGTAGGATAGTAGCACTTGTAGCGTCAATACAAGCTCAAGTTTTTAGTAAATATTTTAAACTAATATTGTCTTTCTTCTACACTTCCTTAGCCTCATGTTGCTGAGTCTGCGCCTCTCGTGTTGCCCATCAAAACTTTGTTTGTATTTGTGTCTCTTGGTCTTTAGAGTCGTTACCAATGTTACTCTGCTTAATGCAAGATTTACGCCCGGCACAGCATTGAGTGGCCATAAGCACCTGTTGCTTTCCCAGTTCCCCAGTTCCTGGTAGCAACAAATAAAAGTTTTTTATGGAATAGAGCAAAAAAAAGTTTGTTGTTTTAAGCGGCTTACATGAAAAATACAAAAATTTAAAAGTTTTTTTTAGAAAATAGTTTTATCAGTGGGGGACAGGGGCCAAAAAGAAAAACATGAGGGAAATGTCGAACAAATTTGACAGCTGTTAATTGAAAGCATTAATGTTTGAACTAAAATCTGCAAACATGTACTATACATATCAATTAGACACATAATTGTGTTGATTTATGTCACTCATAAATTTTCGCTTTAAAATTTAATGAGAGAAAAAATGCAATTTCAATCCTTTGTACATTTTTTTTGTGCTCATAAACTAGAGAGAGGCGAGCGCTTACAGCATTATGCATAAATTTAGCTTTAATTAAAAGCCCTACAAAGTGCATAGAAAAAGCGTTTTATATATAAATGTGTGTGCGTGTCTGAAATTTGAGGAATGCAACAAAGCACAGCGGACCCGAGTCTCGTAAATTTTCAAGAGCATGTTGAGTGGGTTAGAAGTCGAGGCGGATGCGGAAGTTGCAGCAAATGGCGCATGAGAATGGGCAAAGTTCTTTGCTGGACATTCTGACCCAGCCGGATAACAACCACAACAAGAACAACAACAACAAACAAGACCCTTTCGTGTTGCTTTCGAGTGCACCATATTTACACATACTAAATCAATGGAGAGAGGACAGATGTGGGTTATGACCATGTTAGAATATATTTGCCTTGTGCACTTTCCCAGTCTGAAGTATGCTCTCGCATGTATGTGTATATGTTGTCTTATTCAAGTGCTGTCCTGCTGCTTGTCAAAAGTTTCCTTCTCAATAATGCAATTAGTTAAGAATAAAAACAAACAAACTTTGTGCTAAAAACTTGAGATTTTAGCTGGAAATTTGTTTGGACTAATGGATGGGTAATCAAGTTTGAAAGGTAGATTGAATATTTGTGGTTGTTGAGTATGTAGTCAGCATTTTGTTTAACAACTTAGGAAGATACAAAAGAAAACCGATTTAAAAATATAGTTTTTGCTTTCTTTATCTTAGTACTCTATTGGCACCTCAATATTTTAATTGATAAGCTAGTTGTCATATCCAGGGTTGAATACACAACCGCAAATAACTGACCTCCCATGGCTTGATAAATTACCCCCCGAACAGTCGCATACTGAACTTTTTATATTTGGTTTTTCTCACCATTCATAAACTGTAATAAACTATTCATTAGCCATGAAAGCGCTGTCAAATGCAGCAACGCATACTCTACGCATAATTTATCAAAATTTCATTGAGCCAAAGAAATATTCATTGAATAATGACAAATTTAATTTCGGTGCTAAAAATTGTCATAAATTTCTCAAAGTTAAAAAAGAAGTCGAAAACTGATTAATTTAATAGTTTTATTTATGTTTATAAATACATCTTAAGCTAATAAATTGCCAATAACTGTCCACTCTCTGCAATCCAAAGACTTTTACTTGGCTGCAAAAAATCAAAAATTAGTAGATCTAAGAACGGTCTCTAAATTCCACATTTTTGATTTCAATAAAAACGAGAAAGCAAAGCTAGCTTCGTGTGTGCTGAAGTTTAAATACACTTGAAAAAGCTTGTCTCAAAAGTTAGCGATTTCGACCAAACTTCGCAGATCAGCCTAAAAACATATAATATAAACAATGACCGTGCTTAAGAGCGCTTATATTAAGAACAAAACAGTTTTTCTCACTTAAGCCCATTTTTTCGACCGATCAGCTACAAGAAGTAGTCATCCGATCCGGTCGGTTCCGACATATTAGCAGCGCACAGTCAAAGGAGGCTCTGTGCAAAACATCAGCTCAATAGCTTCAAAACTGAGAGACTAGTTCGCGTGGAAACAGACGGACGGACGGACGGACGGACGGACGGACGGACAGACGGACTCAGCTCGTCATGCTGATCAAGAATATAAATACTTTATGTGGTCCGAGATGATTCCTTCTATGCGTTGCAAACTTTGGCAAAATTATATTACACTTTTCAAGTGTATAAAAAACAGAAAATAGATAAATTAGATGGCCATAAGTATGCTGAATTTGGTTATGGTAGAATTTAGTTTGCAAACTATGGTCACCCTAATCCACAACGAAATTCAATTAATCAATTTATTACACAGGCCAACAAAATGACCACTTTTGTGAGGTCCAGCCATATTTTTATTAAATTCTGATCCCGTTTTGTGCACTGATTCCAAAACTGGTCTCGGTTTTTCTCCATCAGCTCTATTTTTCAAGACATCGCGGAAAATCCATTTTGCAGTATTTTTGGCTTTAAAAAAATTATGGAGGTTACACCGAGCATAAATATTTGTATTTATGGGCTCTGTGCGACAGTATACATCTTAATGCATCCTAAAAAAATCATGGAAGCAGCATCAGCAAACCCAAAAGCTCCTAAATTAGCCTTTGAAGAGAAATTTTCATCAAATTATAGCAAATTTTTTAAACTTAATCGTCGTGTATCAGCCATTTGGGGTGCTTTCATTTTAATTAAAGCCACTTAAGCATGTAGCCCAATGGTTCTTCTAGTTTCACAAAGTTAGAGGCGGTTAATCCCTGAAAAAATGAATTAAAATTTATGGCAGGATTACTAGATTGATACACTAAATGTGTATAGAAATATTAAAAGACCACGTGATCTAACATAGACCTTACATTAATTGTCACGCAAATGTACAATAACATTCAATCAGTACTAGATTTAAACAATTTGCTCCAATGACATTAAAATTTTATGAATTGGGCTACAAATGGGCCGAATGATTTCCGCACTCACCATAATCTCCTGACTAAGCCCCTCGACACTATAATGATCCAAATTTCAACAAATGCCTGGCGGAAAGAGATTTCAGTAAAGACTCTATCTGTGAAACGAATGTATATGTCGAGGAAATTGACTGTTCTTGTTATTTGGAGGAGTGAGAAATAAATGTGAGGTAGTGCAAAAGCTCGCTCCAATTCGCAAGTGAATAACTTTGTGAATCTGTCACGTGATTTGGCGAGATAAGTCATAAGTAGACAGCGGATTTTGCATATTTTAAAACAGATTTTAATCTCAGTAGGTCAAAATAGAGTACCCAAAATGACAACAAATTTGTTTAAAATTTTACTCCCCAATAGTAATTTACTGCCTACTAGTATTAAAATCTGTTTTAAAATATGCAAAATCCGCTGTCTAGTCATATGTTGAATAAACGAAAAGAAAAGAATTTTTTTTTGTTTTACCTTGATTGACACATTTCACACGTCTACTGCAGCTGCAAAAAACTCGCCCCATGAAAAGGTTTTAGGAGAAAAGTGTTGTTCTCCTTATCGATTATCATGGAAAACCATCATTGTCATCCACGTTGATGCGTTTTTTAACTGAAAACACCACGGTATGCCATTTCTTCTTCCGAGTCTTATAATTTCGAGCAAAGACTTGACGAGAACTATTATGTGGGCATAAAGTGGTGGGTTTTTTATTTAATTTAATCTTATATATTCAGCTTTATAGAAAACTCATTTTATTCCCATAATTTAATGGGCTTTCAAGAAAATTGCATACAACACTTTAGCTTATTCCAATTTTTATCAGCAATTCGCCTATACGTAAGATTTCACTCCTTATAAGCAATTATTTTGCCTTTTTCTACATCAGTTAGTGCTTTACCGCCCACCATAGTATTTATTTCTATTTAAAACGCTTATATGTTGACAAAAAAATCAACTTCATTGAGCGGAGTTTTACTCAGAATGATGAGACCACATTTGTCCCTATTCAAGTGCATGATAAAAATATGAAATTTTTGAAGAGTTCGCAGAAAAAATAATTTTAACTATAGACTACGTTAATTTTAAATTTTTCTGTTAATTCAATAAAGAATGATGTACTGAATGTTAAAAAATATTTGTCTATTGATCTAGTTTGATTGTTTCAGTCAAATAGTTGTATATTCGTTTTAAAATGCTTGTCCCTATTCAAGTGCATGGCAGTGTATATAACGAGGGTCTAAAAAAAGGCCACATAGGATTGCATCAGACTGGTCTCGCGATTTTCTATTTCACTGAACAAAAGTTTTGCTAAGCCAGAAAACCTTTGTTATTTGAAGCTAACAATTGATCCGAATTGCTTATAAATCCGCCAAATCTAACTGCTCGTTTCGCAGTCTAGTGGTTGCATTTAGAACCGAAACCGTACCGGTACAGCGTTTAGGTTCTTTTCGGTCCTTTCGATTCTAAAAATATCGGTTCTCTGATACCGGTATCCAGGGTTGCCCATATTCGACGCACCCATGTTTTTTTTTTAAAAAATCAAAGAAAAAAATAAAAATTTGGCGGTTGGCAATCTTAATCATTTAATTTGTTCCAAGTAGATTTGTTTACATCAATTTTTGAATATGATATCTCTCAAATGGCCGCCTCTGGCGTTGATGGCGTATTGTGCCCTTTTTGCAGCATTTTCCATCGATTTCGCCAACATTTCGGCCGGAATAGCGGCTATTTCTTCACGAATGTTGTCCTTGAGCTCTTCTACGGTCCTTGGCTTGTTAACGTAAACCTTTGACTTCAAATATCCCTACAAGAAGAAGTCAGGCGGCGTCAAATCGGGCGAACGCGGTGGCCAGTCCAAATCACCACTTTTCGACATCAAACGGCCCGGAAACAATTTCTTCAGAAAATCGATTGTTATGCGACTTGTGTGCGGTGGAGCGCCGTCTTGTTGAAACCAGAACTGCCTCATACGCTTTCGACGAATAATTGGCATCACAAAATTGGTCATCATGTCGCGATAACGCTCCTGGATGATGGTAACAGCATGGCCATTTTCATTTTGGAAGAAAAACGGCCCAATGACCGTTTTCGCACTAACGCCGCACCAAACTGTGACTTTTTCGTCATGAAGAGGCACTTCTTGAATCTCCTCAGGATTTTCAAGGGCGTAAATACGGCAATTTTGCTTATTTACGGTCCCATTCAATGTGAAATGGGCTTAATTTTTAATTTTTTAAAAGCACGTTGAGTTTTCACAATTGACTTGTTCTGTTGAATGTAAATTTCAACTATTTCAGAGGGCTCGCGTGGCGTGTATTGTTCCGTGGTAAAAATCTGCTTGGACTGACGCTTCAAACGCGGTATGTCATTAAGCGATCTGACATCTCTGTCAAAAGTTATGGCGTTGCCAGATGGGTCCGTCGAATATGGGCAACCCTGTACAAAACATTAAAAATATCGGTTCCGGTTCGGGTTCCGGTTTGGATTCCGGTTCTGAGTTTCAATCGGTTCTTTTCGGTATAGGGTTCCGGTTCCGGTTTGAGTCCCTGGTTAATTTAAATGTAAAATTGGCTGTACAATAGAAAGGGACCTACAGTTTAACGCCGAGTTCGACCGACAAAGTTTGAGGTGCTTTTTTTGGTTAGTTACTTCACAGCTGGTGCCAATAGCTGGTATTGGAGACCGAAAGTGTTAAAACAATTTACTAAAGAAAAAATTAAATTTTTAGTAGATGGTCCGAGGCGGGACTGAACCCACGTCTCTTGCACAGCAGGCCGACACACTAACCGCTACGTCACACCCGGCCACTATTTATTTTAGATGCAACTTGAAAAATATTGTATAACATGGCACATGTTTCTGAGTTTATAAGGGTGACAATAGATACAAATTATAATCCACCGACACTTTTAATCCATTTTATTTTAATTTTTTTAGTGAAAACAAAACCTTCCATCCTTTTAATTTTAACAAGTGAGAAAGCCGATCAAGCCCGAGAACGATATACTTTGTACCAGTTTTATCCAAGAAGTCACGCGATATGATGCAATACTTTTGTTGTTTTGTTTTACGCTCTTCTAAGTTTCTCTCTCTCTTTCTCTCCCTCTCTGAGATTGTCTTTGTTAAATAATGCCTTTTTGGTTTTGGTAGGTGGTGGGGGAGGGTCATTTTTACTCATAACTCGAGAACCGTTCATCCGATCTTTATCATTTCTTCAGCAATTTGATAAATGATGCTAATTACTAACTATCTTTGGTGGTAATAAACAATTTATCCACAAAACTGTGGGATATATGATTTTTTTTTCCAAATTGTGGTGGCGGGAGGGGGCGTGGCAAAAATGGAAAATAATCTTTATCTGCCTGCAAGCATTAGAAGTTTACGTCCCATACATGTCAAAGGTCTATCTCTCGACAACTCTGAGATCTGTTTGTTAAAAAGGACGAACGGACGGACAGACGAACGGACATGTCTATATCGGCAGTTGATGCTGATCAAGAATATATATACTTTATAGGGTCGGATGTGATTCCTTCTTTTTAGAGTATAAATATTAATCAGTATTTAAACTTTATTTTTTATAATTTCCACTTGTTTTTCTTTTCTTTTTTCTATTTTCAGCGTTGTGAACTATCCCAAACAGCCGTCCCCATTACTTTCTTTGCTGTACTTCTTTGGTCTTTTTTGTTCTCAATTCCTCAAGAACAATCACTTTTTCAATCACTTTTTCAATTTCTAAGAGAGTTTCCAGTAGTTTAAATAAAATTTTTTTGCGAGTTTTTTATCAATTTTAAAATAAAACAAATGTAATATTTTAGAACTGACATAGAAAATAGAAGTCGCTTGGGTGTCAGTGTAAATTATGTGGTACCACTTCATGTTGAGCTTTAAAAAAATCGGAAAAGAAGTCACCATTACTGTCAACACATATTTAGCTCAGGCACTAACCTCGGGAATATGGGCATTAATGTCGAAACAATAAACATGCAAGGGGGAGGAGTGTGCCAACATTTTGCCTCCTCCTACCCGACCTACTTTGGCATATTGATGGCCAGGAAAAATATCCAACAGAAGCATAGACAGAGCGAGACCAGCTAGCATTTAGCTCCCATTCGTTATGTGTGTGTGACAGTTCATTGCAAGCAAGGCGAGGGCGGGGATGCTAAACGGAAACGGGAAACTGTAACCAAAGACCACAGAAAATTGCATGTCGAGGGCTGCATAAAACTCGAATTACAGCACAAATTTGTGGATATGCCGGGACAGCGGGGTGGACGCGTTCAAGAGCATTTCGTTTTTCTTTGACAAATACTTTATGATCTTGACAGGCAGACAAAATTGTGGAAATCAAGTTGAATTTTCATATTTTCAAGAGTCCAGAAACGAGTTTTCCCTTCTGTTTTCGCTTACCTCGCCCAATAATAAATAAATAAAAATGCTGTAGCCGCAAGCAATTTATATGTAAAATGTTGTAATATATCTAAAACTTGAATTATGACACTCCACCCCGAGAAACTAAATTAAAAAAATAAATAAACCACAAACAACACACAAGCACACACACGCACATTCAGAACAAACAAAAAACTGATAGAGAGACATAGGAAAATATTCATTTAAGGGGGCTGGGCCTGGCCCAAAACTTGACAAGAGATGGGTCTGATAAAAATTTGTTTGTTGCCTACTTTTTTGGGTATTCGGAAAGCCAAATCAAACCATACTAATAAAAAAGGGTAAGCTAAAAGTTTTGCGGTCAATGAACTTTGAGGGTTCAGCTAATGAGCTTGGGTGATTTATGTTTGTTGCGTGTTTGTTATTTCACTAAATTAAAATCAAATTCAATGAAATCTGAATTCAAAGCTCAATTTATGTGTGATTCACATGTCGCATGCTTAGCTCGACTGCAGTTTATTTGCATATTTATCTAATCCCGTTAACTGGGAGCAGCAACTGGTGACAACATCCCCAGTCGGATTTGCTCAGGGCAAAGTAATGGCAGTTTGATGAGTTGGAAGATAAAAGGGCTTGGTCAAAGGTGCATTGCCAGTGTGAAAATACTCGAAGGATTATGTGGAGCCAGTTTCAATGCTAAAACGTTTTAGCAAAATGCACTGTACAAAACACTAAGTGGGAAAAGAGAGAAATAAGCAATAAAATAGGGAAGAAAATAAAAGATCTAGAAAGAAGAGAGCTGAGCTTCTCTCGTTCATTGGGCTTGTGTGCTTTTTAGCATTAGCTTAAGAGGATGCGACTTATGGAATTTTTCATGTCAACTTACTAGTTCAAACAGCTGGCGACAGTAGCTTGTAATGATGACGGCTGATTAAAAGTTTTTGTTACACTCTTCCAAAAGGTACAGATCGAGCACTATACCACTGCTGCCACAAATACCGAACCATTGAGGGCAGTTTGATAAGTTAGTGTCGACTAAAATCGGTTTTCTGATTGCGACATAAAATTTAAGTTTGACAAACATTTGAAGCAAATCAGAGAATATGAAAAAATAAATTCATTTCGTCTTCACACTTAGATAATAAATTAATATTACACTTTGACTTTACATTTTCACCATTGATTCAGAGTTCAATATGGAATTCGTAAATAAAAGGTGTATACACTTAAATTTTTTTTTTTTAATTTAATATTATATTTCATGAAAATAGTTTGTTTTGACCACCATCAGTTGAAGCTCTAATTAACAACGATTTGAAATAAATTGTATATAAAAATTGTTTTCTTAGTCTCTGTGTGGAGGCGAACTCGGGCTTCTTGGTCTGAAACACAACTATACACAACAGATACTACTTGTATTGAATTCAATCTGCCTAAAAACGTGAGACCACTTGTAATTGTTAAGATCGAACTCCCTAGATAGATCAAAGAAAATGTGGTGATTAAATATGATTTTACTATTGGTAAATGATTTTACTTTTTAGTTTTAGATCAAAGAGCAAATTAATTGATTAACATACAAAATTGTTATAGTTTATGCGATTTTTTCTTAATTGTGGTAATTTTACACAATGAGGGATTTTTTTTCCACTTTCAAAATCATTGTTTGTTAAGAAGAGCGAAGCCAAAAAGTGAGAGTGTAAAAGCGAAGAAACCCAAATCTTTTTTGCTTGATTAGAGATAAAATTTGAGCTGCCTCTCAATTTTGAGTGGTGTTTAGCGATAGTGTCAGTAGGAAATCACAGTGGTTACAGCGAGACGGACATATGGCCAAATGTATCCAGAGAGCGTAAGTAAGAGCGAACTGCTGATTAACTTCTGTCGACTGCGCAATCGATTAGTCTAGATATCCTAGTCTATGCCGCTAGCCAGCGATAGAAAAGATGTTTGCTCTTTTGGCGCAGGCCTCGGCATGCCTTTGGCTCGTGTCGGTGTGAATAGCCTAATGTGTTCGGCCCCTGTGGGCCAAGCGTGGCCATTGCTGATTGTGGTCAAACGAAGAGCTCATCACTGAAACAAAAGACAATTTTTAGGACCTTGATAAAAACTTTTATTTTGGAAAAAAATCAAATTGGAAAAAGACTTGTGAAAATATAATACAAACAAAACACATTTTAATTAAAAAGCCAAACCACCCTCGACATTATCTCAGTGTATCAACAGTTGAGAACAAAAAAATACTAAATGCAAATCAAATATTTGTGCTATGGCTCAGTGGGCCGCCAGTACACTTGCTTCGTTTACTGCAGGGAATAGCCCGCTGACAATATCCTTAGATTGGTTTGTGCTAAAACGCGCGCCCGGAACATTGTTTGCTGGCTAAAGAAATTGGCACAAAACAGACATGACAAGCAGTCAACTAACCCGTAACCCGTAACCGGCACATGCACTGGCATTGCCAAACAGGATCAACAGGAATTTGCATTTTATGGCGTCTGTAAATGCAGTTCACCCAGCAGTTCGCTGACACTCATCCGACTCCTCTCGCAACCCCCTGTAATTGTTTAAATTAAGTTGGGTGCAAAAAAAGATATACTCAACCAAATGCAATTAAAGTCAAGCGAGAAGCCGCAAATTATGTGGACATCGTCGTCATTTGATGCGCTGACAGAGCGCGAACAGTGTCCTTGCATTCTGACTCCAAGGCAAGGCGACTTTCGGAAGGGGGGGAGGCAATTAAAATGTCAAAAATGTGTGCTGACAGCGACCCGAGTATCACAATACACTTTTTCAAATTTTAATTGTAGCGGACAATGCAGCTGGTGTATGTTATATTATACTGAAATATAATTAAGATGTTGATGATGATGATGAAAGAAATGGTGCGGAGACAGAAGAGCAACAAAAAGTGCACAAAGAAAGTGTTAAACTTAAAAAGTTTTAGCTAATAAACAAGCTTTGTTGTGGTTCAACATCTAGAATCCAACATTATTTTCAACTATTCTATGAGAACGTCTAGTTTATATTTTAATTGATCCGGTTAGAAATCGTTTTCACCTTTGTATTGATACAAACTGGTTTTAGATCTGTATTACCAACCTATAGCTGTGATGCACTCTGAACCTGATAAGCCCTGAATAACTTCGACTTGTTTTAATAGTTTAAATCAGAGTTGGGAACTCGCTTAGAAGTTGAAATTGTATTAATATCAATTGAAAGGTACTGAACTGCCCGTTTTATTTAAAAAACATAGTCGCATTTTCAAAAATTTCTACTTGAGAGGCTTTTGTGGGCAGAACTAATGTCAAACGTACTGCTTCTTCATTAGATAATATCATAAGGCTCACAAGTCTGCGTACTGTATTATTTTAATGCAGTAGGAGGTTGGAAGAAAAATATAGTTTTAGTATTAATCAACGAACTAAAAATTAACCTGGCAAAAACACTATTTTGTAAATTTACTCTAGATTAATTATGTTCAAACCTTAATTATGGCTCACGTTAGTTCTACTTAATAAAAATTAAAATTGTCAGAGAAAAAGCTATATACTACGGTTGCTGATATTTCTCCAAATAACAATATCGATAAAATCAAAAATCAAAATTTGCAATATTGATATTTTATATATCGCGTCCAAAAAACATCGATATATCGATATATCGTTATTTTCTAAAGCTTAAGAAAACGGAAAAGTTTTTAGAAAACATATTCACCATAAAACTACCAATGACCATTTCTAGTGGTCGTTATCAGCGGTGTCACAGAAATCTCTTCCTACTAAATTCCAACCCAAAACCAATTCTCGGTGTCACAGAAATCTCTTTCGGTTGGTTTCAAATCTCTCGTGTTCTGTCGGGAGATTTAGCTAAATTCACCAACCAAACAATTTCGACATGCAAAATTTGTTTTGGAAATGTGAACAACACTATTTTTCTGGATAGGTTGCATCAAATTAATTGAATATTTTATTTGTGTTAATATTAAAATTCGTGTTTTAAGATAAACTCTCCGAATGCTGCGTAACAATTAAAACCTGCCAACCACAGCGCCCTCAAGTTATGGAGTCGCCATCTGTGTACCAGCATTGGCACCAACAAGGGCTTAGAGTTGTCAAGTTATATTTTTTGATTGGCGAAAAATTTTTTTTTAAATTTTGCATCTTATTTTTGGAGAATATGACTTTAATTTGAATTATAATTTAAAAATGCATTATAAAACATATAACACTATCAAAAATTTGCATTTTAACATCAAATTAACTCATAACTAAGAGATGGGAAATTATTTTTTTGCGAGAGAGGGCATCCCTGTTAACAGATTGGATAGAAATGTCCCATTAGCATGAACACAAACCTTCCAACTCCATTTTCATATAAGAAAACGAATTCTCTTGAAGTTCTGGAACACCCACGGATTTTTAGAGCGTTTTGCAAACCAACCGAGGCCAAAATCTCTAGAGATTTCTGTGACACCCCCGTATATCTTATCTTTTCAAGAGGATAACTTTAAGATTTAAATGACTTAGTTTTGAAACTACACTGTACATTTTTCAAAGTTCATTAATAGCGGGATTATCTTTTTCTTTAAAGACCCGTACGAGAAATTCGTTTCGATACAGTACTTCATATAATTAGAAACACCTTGGCTTTGCTTTGATGCTCATGTGCTGTTACAAACTGTTTCTATTTATGTGAAATACTGTATCGAAACGAATTTTTCGTCGTACTCCGTACGGGGCTTAAACCTTAAAAGCCTGTTCTCTAATGAAATAAAACTTTAGTTAGGCGCATTACTTCGTATAAGTAAAATTGTTCAAAATTGTTCTGATTTCAAAGCTGTTCAAATGTGTTTTATTTTTTCATGTGTTGTATTGTGCCTAAAGTATCTTATCTGAGTATAGGCCCTAAAGACACAGATTTTGCCTACAAAAAATACTAATAGGGATTTGACCAAGGATTTAAGAAACCCGCTGCTAAGTGAGTTCCACAGTTATTCTGCTGCGAATGCTTTCGGTTCTGGTGGTACTGAACCTTCGGGAGCAATTAAGTATCGAAATGCAATTTCAGAAAGCTATTGGGTTCATGTCGATATCTTCAATATATTCCAACAGTGACACCTAATTTTTCAGCGTACTGCAGCATCCATACGTGTATGATTAGTTCTTAAATGCGATTTTAAGTTGTATTACCAGATGTTTTGTGAAGCTTGCCATATAATTTGAACCTATTACCATATTACCAACCAAAATATCGATAATCGCCCATATCGGTGTACAAAATATCATATCAAAATAACCCTTATCGATAAAATATTGACAACCCTTTTATATATCTGTTAAAGGGAGGAAACTGGACCTTGCACTCCGCTTACCTTGCGACTGACTTAAATTTCCATTCCATAGCTCTAATAATGTCTAAGAAATGGCGTTTTAAACCCCGTATAAAATGGACTAAACCAGTCGATAACATCCAACTAGTTATTAACAGCCTAAACATTCAACTACAATAACCAATTTAATAACCAATTGACACAAATTTTTTTTAATCGGTTTTAGGCGACTTTCAAACCAGTTCACGTTTTTCAGACTTTTGATCAAATTAAAATTAAATAAAAGGTGATTTTTTAAAAGCTATAGGAAAGTTTTTTAAAAAAAAAAACATAAAAACAGAATAATGAAACTTTATTTGAATAATACGCCATTTGATGTTTGAAGATTATTTCATGCAAATGTTGACCGCGACTGCGCCTCAAATGGTCCATCCGCTTAGTCCAATTTTGGCATACTCTTTCCAACATTTCTTCCGGTTTCTCACAAATAAATGCTTCAATGTTGTCCTCCAATGCGTCAATTGAAGCGGGCTTGTCTGACATGAGACATGAGCTTTAACATAGCCCCTCAGAAAATAGTCTAAAGGCGTTAAATCGCACGATCTAGGCGGCCAATTGACCGGTCCCGAACGTGAAATAAAATGTTCACCAAACTCGCCTCTCAATAAGTCCATTGTTGCGCGTGCTGTGTGGCATGTGGCACCGTCTTGTTGAAACCACATGTCATGCAAGTCAAGCTCTTGCATTTTGGGCAAAAAAAAGTTGGATATCATCTCACGGTAGCGCTCACCATTCACAGTTACGTTACGATTCGCATCATCTTTGAAGAAGTACGGTCCAATGATGCCACCAGCCCATAAACCGCACCAAACTGTGACTTTTTCTGGATGCATTGGTAGCTCTTGCAATGCTTCTGGCTGATATTCACTCCAAAATCGACAATTCTGCTTATTTACGTACCCATTGAGCCAAAATGAGCTTCGTCGCTGAACACAATTTTTCGGTAAAAAGTGGATCTTCGGCCAACTTTCCAAGAGCCCATTCACCAAAAATTCTACGTTGCGGTAGGTCGTTCGGCTTCAATTCTTGCACCAGCTGTATTTTGAAAGGCTTCACACCTAAATTCTTCCGCCAAATTTTCCACGTTGTTGAGTAACAGAGGCCCAATTGCTGCGAACGGCGACGAATCAATAATTGTTTGGTCATCATTAACACTGGCCGATACAGCTGCGATATTTTCTTCAGTTCGCACTCTACGTAAGCGTGTTGGTGGTTTTATGTCCAACAATGTAAATTTGGTGCGAAATTTAGTCACAATAGCCCGAATAGCCGCTTCAGTGGGTCGATTAAACTGACCATAAAATGGAAGAAGCGCGCGATGAACTTTCTTAACAGAGCACGCATTTTGATAATAAAATTCAATAATTTGCAAGCGTTGTTCGTTTGTAAGACGATTCATAGTTAAATTATAGACCAAACTAAAGATGTTTGACAGTGAAACAAAACACGAAACGTGCGTGAGCTGTTTAAACCAGTGTTGCCAAAAAGATAATAGCTAAGAAATCACCCTTTATAACCTTTTATACGCATTATCTATCTTCGGAAAAAAAATACTCCACTTCCTCTACAATCCTGGAAGTTGCCAACGCTTTTCAAGTTGAAAGTCATCTATGTGCTCTGCATTTCAAAAATTAATCCCAGTCATCTTTTATTTAACTGACAAACTTTTTATCTACTTTAAAAGTATTCACCAAAACCATAAAATTCAATCGTTTTCCGACCTGTTCTCGTGTCCTTGACCAAAAAAACTTTAACCAAATCAAGCGGAAAAGCAAAAAAAAATTCTGTCAAATCATGGGCCATTTCAATTTAAATGTCCCCCAATGTCCTACAAAAGTCACACGCCTTCCCACTCCTTCACACCGTTCGGCCGCCTTTCGGGAATCTAATGCTTAATGTGTTTCCTGTTGACGCAGCCGTTTCATGGACTTTCGTTTGTACTGGAGGCTTCGTATGACATGTCAAACACCCCACTGAAGCGATTTGTGTTGACTGTTTGCTATCTTTCTCTTGGCCTCCCCAAAATGAAACAAATATTGATTATTATGCTTGGTCTGTTTGTGAATATTTGGAGACAGAGCTTAGAGCGCGCCTCGTCCATTGACCTGCTTGATGACCAACAAAAGTGAAAGTTATGAAGGTAATTTTTTCCTTGCTTCAAATGTTAATTTATTGCTGCTTGGGAAATTCAACAGAGCTTTGCAATTTGTGTCAGGAAGGCAGCTGGTTTTTAGGTTCACATTAAATTTGTCAAACTGATAATCTAGAGAAGTTAATTAATTTCTTGTGCGGACCAAGTGGCGTCAGATGTGGAAGGCCATAATTGAAAGAGAATTTGGGCTGACATGTTTAGTATTTGATTTGCAGATATTGAGCAGGATGAATGTTTAAAACAAGGGAGATTGTCGTTAAGATCACAAAATCGAAGGCAAGAACATTGGATTTGTGTGAGATGAATATGGATTACGTTTCAAGTCTGTGAATTGGGCAAAAATGACAAATGCCAGCTTACGGCCGCGTAGACTCCAATGCAAATTAAGAAAATTTCTTTAGCAGCAGATTGTTGCTAGAAAAGAGAAACCCAATTTTCAAACGAAATCATTTATCCACCACATAAATCTACACTGAAGACGACGCATACACATCTTTGTTGCTGCGTTCGAATTTGCAAGGAGCATAGGACAGAAAGAGAAGAGAAATATTTCTTAATCAACAACCACAAGAATTAGAAAAAGAAACCTGATTTTCAAGCTAGTCCCGCCAACAACAAAATCTGAATCCGAATTGGCAAGAGGCGCAGAAAAGAATAGCAAAGAGAGTACAAGAGAAGTTGTCGTCTGCGTAAGCGCCTATACGCACGGCTATCTTTATGAGCAAATCGAAAGTTTTCGCGGTATGCGCATAGACTGTGGGCACGCCTGGCCCAAAGCAACAACCTTCTAATATCTAGACTGCACGTTTGCTCAGTCGACCCAAGTTTAGTTTCAAACTGCAACCTTCTTCGTCACAAACTCGAACCGTCTGAACCCTGTGTTCCTCCAACCCATCAGCCATGCTTCGGCGCCAACAAAATACAACCGCCACAGAGCAAGACAGGACGAGGATCGAACCTGAGCGCAATAGCAGCGCAGCTGACAGCGGAGAGGGACTGAGCAAACGTGCAATCTATACTTCTCTCATCTGTGCCTCAAGTGTCAAAACAAGCATTTCCCTTTATGCTTTAGAAATTTTGAATACTTTTATTTTACTAATTCCAAAACTTTGACCAGACAGTATGCATTACGCCCATTCCGCTCTTCACCTGGGAGATGCAGCCTCCATCAAGGCCTACGGCGTCTCACACTGACGCCTCTGACTATCGTTGTCTCCGCTCTTCACCTGGGAGATGCAGCCTCCATCAAGGCCTACGGCGTCTCACACTGACGCCTCTGACTATCGTTGTCTCCATTATCCGATGGCGAGTCCTTCCTCGATTTCTGATACTTCCATTGAATTGACTTGTTCCGGCAATATATTTATTCCAAGCATCCTTTGAATTGTTGTGACCACAATGTCGATAAGCTGGAGGATGGGCTCCTCAAAGAAAGGGCCCATAATGGAACCGTTTGTCCGGGGACGGTAATTATCGGGCACTGCAGGTAAGTCCACATCCACCAATATTATTGTTCTTAATATACGATAAATAAAGCAAAGGCCGCGTGTTATTTGCTCGAGGGGTCCTACATACAGGAAACTGGAGAAAAAACGCCTTATGGTGTATCCCACAGAGTTATTGAATATCGAGGAGCCGCTGGCTCGCACATAGGGCTGCAAGGCGTTGCGCAAATTGCGTTTCAGCTCAGTGCCTTCCGAGGGTACTTCAACCGTGTCATCCGATGTTTGTAATGGCTCGATGGCTTGACTTCCAGGGGCATCGCCATAATCTTCTTGCTGCTCATTCTCGCCGCCCGAGATGCGCTCGCTATGCGATGATTGCGAAAAATACGCCTTCAAGTACGAGTTCATTTCGGGATGTCCCGACGACCTGCGACTGCTGTTGTTACTACTTCCGCTTCCATAGGAATATATTGAAGATGGATGTGTAGAGGATAATGATTCAGTATCTGAACCCTCGGTAGTGCTCCTCAACCATTCCGAATCGGGACCAGTTCTTTTGATTGTCTTCCGAATTTCCCTCATTCTCTCTGCATCGAACAACCTCGGAGTGGAATTAGGCATATGATTCTGTTTCTCATCATCACTTGAATCCGTCGACTGCAATTTCAAGTCGCGATTCATTATCCTTCTATTAAGCATAGAACTCATTGTACCGAAAATTCTTATATATTATTCTTATAAACCAAATTGCACAATGTAGTTAAAAAAATGATTAAAATTTCACTTTTAAGACTAACACATGAAAAATTTGGAAAGAACAAAAAAATAAAATCAAAACCGAGACAAAAATTTTTGTAGATCTAACTCGTTAGAAGTGTGTAATAAAACTGATATTTCTGGTAAGCAGTTCGGGCCAAACCCCATTGACAATTGTGGAAAGTTCAAGGCAAGGCCTGCTGCTGCTGCTGCTGTCAATAAGCAATTCTTTTTTTTTTTATTTGATGTGAGATAAACTTTGACCAAACCAAAATCATTTGGCTTTGTTTTGCATAAAGAAAACATTTAACTGCACCGATTGTCCGAGAAATCTCTTTTTCTGTCAACATTCCCTGTTCAGTTTTTGTTTTTTATTTTGAATTGATAAATCGTTGCGATTTTCTTTATGAAGCGCATCCAAACAAACATGCGAATGGACAAGCAAAAAGTTTTCCCAACCAACAAGAACAAAATTTCACAAAATGACTGCCATAAAAAATGAATGTCCGAAGTGCATGTAAGTGAATGCATATGAATAAATAAATGCCAATTTTTTTTTGGTGGCAAATTTTTGTGATTGGAAACATTTTGGAAGAGTTCTGCTTGAAGATTGTGGCTGCAAATGAGGATGGGGAAACTCGTCATACGACAGAATGAGACAACAAGCAACAATTATACGGAGCAAAACTCTCAGTTATAAATAAATGTGGTGATAGATGGACAGGAACACAGAACATTTATGATCCAATCCAATGTTTTAATGGCATACGAGGGTGGCTCAACAATACGGCTGCCAGTGATACCAGACCATTATTAGTACAGCTTTCCAACGTAAACGCTTTAACATACACGGAAAGAGTGAAAAATTATCTCCATTCCGAAAAGTAGTAAGGACTTTGGGCCGGTGTCCAGTTTACCATTTATGTGCAAAATTTTTAATAGTATAATGGCTACAAAAATGTTACTGAGTCAAAAACAGTCATGTTTTAGAAAGAATCGAGGCTGTATCACAGCAGTATCTTGTACAGTTTAAGACAAAAGGAGACATAGAAAAAAGCTTGGACGGTGGCATCATTGAACCATACTTTCTTAAAGATGACAAAGGCTGGAATGTCATTGCGAATGGAGCGCGCTACCGTGCGATAATTACAAACTTGGCCCCATTGAGAAACGAGTTCGGTGAACAGTATATTTCACGTTTGGGGCCGGTCAATTGGCCGTCTAGATCGAGCGATTTTTATACCCTTCTTGAGAGGGTATATTAAAATTGTCCGGATGTTTGTAACGCACAGAAGGAAGCATCTCCGACCACATAAAGTATATATATTCTTGATCAGCATGACGAGCTGAGTTGATATAGCATTGTCCGTCTGTCCGTCCGTCTGTCCGTCGTCCGTCTGTTTCTATGCTATCTCCTCCGTCAGTTTTAAAGCTATCTTAACCAAACTTTGCACGAAGTCTTTTGGTACAAATACGCTGCACATTTGTCGGAACCGGCCGGATCGGATGACTATAGCAAATAGCTGCCATAGGAACGATCGGTTGAAAAGTAGTTTTAGTGAGAAAAACTTTTTTGTTTTCAATGCTATCGCTCCCAACCCTCGTATTTATGAGTTTTTTATGCTTTCACAAAATTTCAGCAAGTTTTATGCAAATCGGGCAACTATATAGTATAGCTGCCATACAAAAGATAGGTCTGAAAAAAAGTTTTAGTATGAAAAACTTTTTTGTTTTCAATGCTATCGCTCCCAAACTCGTTACTGATCAATATGATATGCTAACACATAATTCTGTCAAGTCTAATCCAAATCGGACGACTATAGCATATAGCTGCCATAGGAATGATCGATCGAAAAAATAGTTTTAGAGAGAAAAACTTGTTGTTTTTAATGGTAGCGTATTTTTACGATCCAATTATAAACATTTTCGGTCTCAACACAATTTTAGAGAGTTTGATCAAAATCGGATGAATATATCGTATAGCTGCCATATAAAAAACTGGCAGGAATATATCATGCTCCAAGGGTATATAAACTTCGGTCGAGCCGAAGTTAGCTTTCCTCTATTTTTTTTTCTATTTTTTGTGGGGCTATGTTAGGGCTCATGTCTATAACGACAAGCACGCAACAGTTGACTGCTGAAGAATTTATTCGTAACATTCTCGCAAAATTGATCCCAGCTTATGAACCATTTGAGGCGCAGCCGCCGTCAACATTTACATGAAATTATCTTTAAACATTAAACTATCAAGCCTGTTCCCATTTTCGATTTCGATTAAACCATGCGGAATCGGAATTGTTTAATGTTCTCGCTTCCAAAAATCGACTCTTATTTGTCTTTTAACTTTAAAGTCCCAATTACCTTCAATCGATCCTCTGGATGGCAAAAAGATTCGACCGAATTCTTTGATCGTTTTTTAGAAATCAGAACTCTTACCAATTCCGTCTAATCGGATTCGGAAACGGGAACAGGCCCTGTATATAGAGCCTTCTATCGATTTCATACATTTTTCTGAATTTCTGAATTTTATGAATTGTTTTTAATTTAATTCAAAGCTGCTAAAAAATCACACTTTATATACTTTATTGGGTGGGAAATTTTCCCTTCTCCCTGTTATATACTTTTGCACAAACTTAATAAACTCGTAGCGCAAAAATATAATATTGAATCTTAAGGATACAAAAAAGTGACTAGCGCGATAAATTATAAGAGCCAATAAACTTGTTGCGCTGAGAGTGAAATAAATAAACTTTAACGAAAAAAAAGCGATGGAATCTCTTCTTCATCTGTGACAAGATTGAAAAATCTAAACTCAAATCAAACAATGATGATGGGGAAGTTTAAAAAATCTTTTAAACAAATAGTGTGTCAACTTGAATAAAGCCCACCACTTACTAACCCACCCTCGTAATTATAGCCCCATCATTCTTTTACCCCTTAACGTGGCCCCCATCAATCCACCTAAAAATAGAACCCTCACAATAAATCAAAGCATCACGCCCCCTTTTACAATGTTTAATAATAGAACTATGCGACGACGCACAGTAAACAGGATCAATAATCAATAACACCAGAAGGGAGACAAATTAATTAACAATTACAAAAACGCCTCTTGACTTTATTTTCATGCCTCGAGTTTCGGTCATGTCAAGGCTAATTAATTGAATTTGTTCGTCAACTTGAGATGCTTTGGATACTTCACCGAACGGCCGTCGTGTCGCTTGTCAAATTTCAATAATTTGGCACCCGTCCAGACAAAAAGATGTCAGCAGATAAGCCAGACAAACTGGCTAACAAAGACAAAAAATATAACAACAACAAAAACAACCATCAGTACGGATGCGTACGGAACATGGATGAGGTAAACGTAAAATTAAACGAGATTCGTCTCGTGGCGCTTCATTTAATGCGCTTCGTTGGTTTTTTGCCACATTAAAGTTCTCTTACTTTATTTTGTTTGCCTTTATTCTAACCTCTCCCTTTTCGTTATTTCAAATTATGCAATAAGAATGCCAAAATGTGCATCAAATATGGAATGGGTCAATAATAGACCATAATTACAGTTCAGCGCGAATTAAAAATAACCGAAATAATACGACTACTGAGGAACAAGAAGCTATTAAGTCAAGCGCAATTGTAGTTTTTAGTTACGTTACGAATCGTTACTCTTATCAGACCTGCGATACCTTATAAACTGTAGAAGGAGAAGTCCTCTGGATGGGCCTAAGAGTGGCATACATCTGGCCATCAGTTCGTTAATAAATCTCGAGACTGTTTTTTGGACCTTTTTAAAAAAATCTTATTTGAAAACGCAATGAGTTTTTCCAATTCTGTTTTTATACACTTGAAAAGTGTATTATAATTTTGCCCAGAAGTTTGCAACGCATAGAAGGAATCATCTCCGACCACATAAAGTATATATATTCTTGATCAGCTTGACGAGCTGAGTCGATTAAGCTTTGTCCGTCCGTCTGTCCGTCTGTCTGTTTTTACGCGAACTAGTCCCTCAGTTTTGGAGCTATCGAGCTGAAACTTTGCACAGAGTCTTCTTTTTACTGCACGCTGCTAATATGTCGGAACCGACCGGATCGGATGACTACTTCTTGTAGCTGCCATACAAACGTTCGTTCGGAAAATGGGTTTTAGTGAGAAAAACTGGTTTGTTCTATATATTATCGCTCTCAAACACGGTCATGGGTAATATGTCATGTTTTTAAGCTGATTTGCGAAGTTTGGTCGAAGTCGCTAACCGTTGTGACAAGCTATTTCAGTGTATCAAAACTTCGGTACAGACGAGTTAGCTTTGTTTTTTTTGTTTTTTTTGTGGTAAAAGGGGGATAGTACGGAGGGCGTTCGATTTTTCCTTCAGCTGTCAAACTCCATATAAAATAAATTGCTTAAGGAATTTTTTCTTGCCTCATTCTGATGTTGGGTACGCAGAAAGCCAAGCAATACACACAAGGAATTTTGAGAGTTGCCATATCGACGAACCGTGTGGACTGTATCGAACAGCTGATATTTCTCCCAGAGATATTGTGCAGTCATTATTTCCTTGTGTCAGTTGTCAAAAGGCAAGGCAAAAGAAAAAAAAATGGAGTGCAAGACTAAAAATCGTATGCAAAATTTTAGTTATGACGACTAAAATGCATTAATTGATGCAGTGAAAAACAAGGCATGTTTGTGGGACATCACAGATGGCAAGCAACTGGACACCGCATTTACAAAATGTGCTTGGGAAGCAGTTGGTGTCCAGTTGCATATAATCACATCGTGTGGCTGCCTCATACTCCTGCACCAGACAATCACGATGGAATCTTGCGCAACTTGACATGTTGTTTCACGGCACGCCCAAAGGCATAAATTGAGCCATCTTGCGTTGCAGCGATATGTGCACCTGAGTGGGATCCTGCTCGCCCTGAAAAATGCCGTCGTCCAGACGGCAACATGCGAATACAATTCTGTAGTATTGCTCACATTCTTCATTTTAATAGCTAGCACTGCAAATTCAATTGCAACTTCCTTCATGTTTTGCATTGTGCCTCATTTTGTTTAAATCTTATAATCAAATCAGCTGGCCAATTTATTTAATTTCAGATTTCGTTATTTTCTTCTGGTCACACTGCCTTTTACATTCCACAAAAAGGAATATTAGGTAAATTTCTGGAAGGAAAATTCGAACGCCCTCCGTACTAGGCTTAAACAAAAAAATTTTCAATTTGATACGAGGGCTGTTCAAAAAATTCTCGGCCGTCAAAGTGAGGGGTCCAAAAAAGGTATAGTGCTGGCGGCCACGATGCCACGTTGTGTGAAATGGAAACTAAAAACGGGTTATAATCAGTATAAATGTGATTATGGTCTAACACTCGAAAAAATTTTGTAATTTTTTTGACAAAATCGCGGCTATTGAAAATTTTATATAATATTAGATTTTGGTCCCTTTTTTTGTTGTTTGGTGTAAAAAATATAGTAATTTTTTTTAAAATTATGATTGAGGGTCAGACCAGAATGATGACAATTCTGCGTCGATTTCACATTGAATCATCAAAATCGGTTCAGTGTAACTGGAGATATCATGGCCGTCAGATCGAAAAGTGTGGTTTCAAGATAAATGCGTTTAAAGTTTGAAGTAATTTGAAAATTGCTTGTTTTATCGAAGACGTTGGTCGACAAAAAAGGCTATATCTTCTGAACTATTTCGAATTTCAAAAAATCCTTTTGGGGCGATATTCTCAAATATGCAAACTATAAAAAAATGAAAAAAAAAACCTAAAAAAATGTTGCACCTGGAGAATACCTCCTTAAAAGCTGTAGGTTATGTATAATAGAAATTTAAAGTAGGGATGTAAATTTCGTTTTGATAAATCGATATATCGATTTATCCGATATGATATTTCATAGCTTTCGTGTGATAAAAATCGGAATTTTATAAAAATACCAATCTTTGTTTAATTTTAGGAGCAGTCTATGGTGGTGTTCTGTTTCATCGAATCGGATCATACATATTTCCAAAATTAACTATCTGTTCCTGTATTTTAAACATATTTAAGGGTGGTTCAGTCAAAGCACTTGGATTTTTTAATATTTTTAACAGGGCTGAAAGCGAAAAAAATGTTCGAAATTTTAAGATTGAAGCTTTTTAGATGAAGGTTTTGGCTTTGGCGCACATTTTACGCAATTTAAGTAGTAATAGTAGGTAGCAATTTAATATTTAAAATAACGGTTAGAATTTCCTTATTTTTGAAAAGACTATTTAACTTAAAGTAAAATCGATGATGATTAAGAAAATGATTTTCTGAAAATCCGAAAGCTAAAATAATACAATTAATCGTTTATTTTTAAAAAGACATTAGCGATCATCAACTCTTCATCAAGACTTCAATCAAGAATCTAAAAACTAAGGCTTTAATTAATGCCGACTTTAACATTAATTCTATAACTCTATTCAGAATTGGTAGAACGGCGGATTTTTAATTAAAGCTTCCTTAAGAACAAAAATATTTCTGAATCGGATTAACAATATTCCTTGTCTAGTATAGAAGAGATTGCACCAGGACACAAAATCGAACTACTTTTGGCCTTCATGAACTAGGCTTGTCCTGATTTTATTTGATTCCACTATCAGTTTTGCAACATCACCCTTCAGTTTCCAAGATATAGAAAGAAACGTGAAACCGAATTTCTCATTTGTTTCATGTTGCTTTTTGTGTTATTTATTTAATTTCAGTCTCAAAATTCAATCCTCCACACCGTTTAATATAGCTAAGTCAGCTCTTATTGTAAAGATTAATGTGAACGGGTGCTACCAAAGGCTCTTTCAAGTGTAATTGTATAGATGTTTTTTTTTGGAAATAATGATTTATCGCTATATCGATCTTACGTGAACTCGTTATATTAAACATCGACTTTGCGTGTTTTGATTTTTGATACTATACTAAACTCTGGTGCAATACTATAGCTGCACCTTGTTTTTCAGTGTACTATAGAAGAAGAATTAGAAAAACTTTGCGATTACCGTTTGAAAGAGCGTTAAAAATGAGAGAAAATAGTAGTAAACATCAACACTCTCAGTGCAAGAGGTAACCGTTATGTTTCATTTTCGATTTGGCAAGTGGTGACTACTATAGCCATATAATTAAATAAACTAGAGAAAGACGTAACTAATTAATATGTTTTTATTCACTTTAATAATGAGTGTAACCTCCTTTAACATAGTAACTCATGGTTTCTATTCAGCAAACTATCTACGAGGGTTTTGTTAAATCACTAAGGGACATGCCTTAATTATTGTCAATTTGAGGTCCTTAGTACTGGCAATACTTGGTGTTTTGACATAAATCCATCTGAGGCCAGAAACACCAACAGGTTCTCCATCGATTCATCCGGGTACGCAACACACTCCAAATTAACGTTATGTTTTTTTCTTTTGATGGTAAATATAGCGCATCATAAATTAAATAAATAAGAAAGATCAATAATTAATATGTTTTTTTCTAATAATGAGTAACTAATAAACTAACATGGTTTTTTCAATAACGAGGTTTTTAAATCTAAGTGGACTTATTATATAATTTTTTTTATTGGAAGCCCACAGGATTGGGTGGGCGCGTGGGGAGACGCGGGCCCCAAAACCGAACATTATTGCATTCCAAACCGTGCATTTATGCGTTGTCCTTTGGAAAATGAGCTTTAGACGCTTTCGACCGCGAAGAAAAGGCAACAAATTCATTTGGAAAATGTCCTTGTACTGCCTTGAGTTGATATTAGTGCTTGAAAATGCCAGCTTCCATCTTCCACACTCGCAGAAGACGCAGCCCAAACCATTAATGATCCTCCTCCAAAACTTCTCATAGAAAATTACAGGGGTTTTTCCTCAAATCCCTCCACAATAGTGCGAAAACCCATCAGGACCAATTTTAAACTGTTTCCTCATCCGAGAAAAATGATCAAGAAAGTAAATTCAATATTTGCATTGCACCAAAAAAACTTTTTATTTTTGACCAGTCAGTACCACATTTTATCTCTCTGGCGAATTTCATCCCGGCTTTTATGGTGATCCAGTAACCTTGCTCCACCTTAAAGCTTCAAGCTTTCTGTGTTTTCAGATTTCATTAAAGCCCTTGCAACGGCCCAGCGTGACTCATTTTTAGGCCACATTCAGCCCTAACGGCCAAGCGGTCTTTTCTAAATTGCTTTCAGCACTCAATAATCGGCGCTGGTCAGGCTGACTTATCTTCCCGTCTTACGTCCTACGTGTTTTTTTCCATATTCAATTCGGTTTTACAAAAAGGTTTCACACAATTTTGTCGGGGCGACCAATTTCTAGACATTTTTTTTCTTTTTCTTCTCTTGTTTGGCCCGATGCTTCCACAACCGTCCGACGGTCTCGCAAGGCCGTTTTCAGTCGCTTCTGCTCGTAAATGAGTAAATAACCTTTCCCGTTAACTGGTTCATCCCATCTTAGTCGAGGTTTCCCCCCCATCTTCCTCCTAGTCAGCCGCCTTCGAATAATAAGCTTTCCTTACTGGAGCTTCTTCGTCCATCCTGGTGACATGTCCTAACCAGCGCAGCCGCTGTTCGCTTTATCGCGCTTGACCAGACAGGTGTCCCCATAGAGCTCATAGCAGTTCGCGAAGCGGAAAACACCGCCCACTTTTAAAGGTCCATAACTTCTCGAGCTTCCGTTCGAAACACGCCAATCGCCGCTTCACCAGGCGCCTGCCTCCCGCATTGCAGGACTCCGAGATGATACAGCGACTTGTAGAATAGGCTAATTTTGTTCTCCTCGAGGTCTCTACTCTTGCAGCTTTCCGTAGTGGCATCGGTTTGCATGAGTGATCCTTCGTCGGATTTCCAGACTGATGTTGTTGTCGCTGGTAGCCACGTTCCGAGGTAAACAAAATCCTCTACAACTTTAAAGTTGTATTCTCCCATTAACAGATTGTCCAAGACGCAAGGACTTTTGTCCGCGGATACAAGGTATTTCGTCTTGTCCTCATTCACCCTAGACCCATCAGTTCTGACTGCCTTCACTCTCTGAAAACGCCCTGCTTACCGCCCGATTTTTGCCGATGATGTCGATATCATCGGCTAATAGTAGTATCTTTATAAATAAAGGCGCCCGTTGGCATGTGGGCTACCGGCGCAGTATATATTCCATCGGTAGATTGAAGAACTCACACGATAAGGTATCGCCCTGCCTTAAACCTCTGTTGGTATCAAATGATTCGGAAAGGTTCTTTCCTATTTTTGACAGGAGCTTTGGTACTTCTCTCAACGTCATCGGTGCAAAGACGGGAGACGTACTTTGCTGGTATACCTAGGGTAGACAGGGCTTCAAAAAACCTATTTTAATTAATTGTTCCAGAGTCTTCCAGGATTTGTCGTAATGTGAATATCTGGTCTGTGGTGGATTACATAAAGCCACACTTTAAAGCGAATTAAGAACGTTCACAAATAATGCGCGGACAGCACTTATATGCAATGGGAAGGAGACTGATCCCGCGGTAGTTGGCAAACGGCAAAAGGAGGGCTCCTTAAATTTTGGCGGGCATAGAACACTTGTTCCAATCGTCGGGCATGCTTTCGTCAACCCATATACGGGAGAGAGTCGGTGCATGCACCTTACCAATTCTTCCCCTCCAGCCTAAAACAATTCAGCGGGCAGCTCATCAGCGCCTGGTGATTTATTGTTGTTCTCACTTTTAATTGCCAGAAATTGGAATTTCTCGACATCTGACAGCACTGGCCCACTTGGCATATTTAGAATTTATTACAAATAGTTACTCAACCAAGTGTACGCCAAAAAAAGTTCGCCGCGAGCAAACACAGAATAAGAAATAATATTGTGCGGCTATAGTAGTGAACCACTCAAAAAACGAAAATGAAACAAAACGGTTAATTTTTTGCACTGAGAGGGTTGATGTTTGTCATTTATTTTCTCTCAGTTTAAACGCTCTTTCAAACGGTAATCGCAAAGTTTTCTAACTCTACTCTTTTGTACACTGAAAATACAAGGTGCGGCTATAGTATTGCACCAGAGTTTATATTTTGTTATTTTTTCGTTTGTTTCGCAACCATTCTCCTTATTAAAAATTTTGTTAGTGGGATAGCTTCGAAGTCATCCCTTGGATTAAAAAATGTTGAATAAAAGACAAATGGGGCATTTAATTACTCTATGTCATAAACTCGAAACCAACTTCCAATATAAGCAAACACGAGAAAGGCAAAGCTAACTTCGTCTGTACCGAAGTTCTGAAACACTTGAAAAAGCTTGTCTCAACGGATAGCGACTTCGACCAAACTTCGCAGATCAGCTTAAAAACATTCAATATTACCCATGACCGTGTTTGAGAGCGGTAATTTTGAGAACAAAATTTTCCATTTTCCGAACGAACATTTGTATGGCAGCTACAAGAAGTAGTCATCCGATCCGGTCGGTTCCGACATATTAGCAGCGTGCAGTAAAAAGAAGACTCTGTGCAAAGTTTCAGTTCGATAGCTTCAAAACTGAGGGACTAGTTCGCGTACAAACAAACTGACGGACGGAAAAGCATAATCAACTCAGTTCGTCATGCTGATCAAGAATATATATACACACAAAATAAAAAAATTGTAAATGCAACATTTACGTTTTTGACTGTTTCTATACATATGAAATATCGTACCAAACTAAAAATTTATCTCATCTGAGTATAAGCCTTTAGCTGGAAATAATATCGGTCTGATCCAAAATAAAATCACACTGTACAATTGTTATTAAATAACGATGAGACATGGTAAAAAATATCGATATAAAACTTTACATTTGATATAGGGTCATATCGGAGTAAATTTGATATGAAAAGATTAATTTTGTTTCTCTGTGAATATTTCATCACATCCTTCGAACAGCATAACCGAATTTAAAAATAGATATATTGAAGGAATCGTAAATAATACTCCTATAAATCATCGAGTCGAGTGGCCCGACTTCGAAATACCCTGTACAATTGAGACACACATACAAACACACACGCATACTGCGCGCACACTGACTCTGAAATAGGCACAGCGCTTCCCCCTCCCTCTCGCTAGCAATATTGTTTCGTGCATTACATTGGTGTTTTTGCTCGGATCTTATTGATCTTTTCAGAATATATAGGTAAAGGTCCTTAGATAATATATATTAAGCCACGACGGACGGACGGACTCGGCTTTTGATGCTGATCAAGAATATATATACTTTATAGGGTCGGAAATGTTTTCTTCTCCATGTTACATACATTTGCACAACTTCATGATCTCCTTTTATCCATTTTCAACAGGGTTTAAAATAATACTAAAATAAATATAAAAAAATATTCTTATCAGTTTATTGGGCTGATCATGAAGATACATCAAATAGGCATCAAGCAATATATCGTTTGTTAAAATATATGGAAAAAAACCGAATTATACAAATTTTCCTCATAAGACCTCGCGTTTGCCGCAGACAAAGAAAATTGCAGCTCCGCTTTTTTGATGTTTCTCTTCATTCAGGCGGACTAGCTTTAAAGTCTATAACTTGGAGATATAAATATTGTACCAAAATTACTCTTTAATTTGTCGAAAACTGCCCTATTTATAACAATTGTAAATTAGCAGATGCCAAGTTCTAATATTTGAGTTATTACCTTGAGCTTGGGATAGAAATGTTTCAATTGGCTTAACTCTAGCATAGACTCTGCCAAGTTTAGTTTATTTCGCAGCAGGCATTTCATTCCACTGCACTCATCCAAATGCTTATGTCAACTTATACCCACTTGCAAGTCAGATTA